>JAHDVE020004576.1:0-121556 GCA_022606495.2 Halesus radiatus
TCAAATAGTAGATTTTCCTGTCTACATAAGAACTAGTCGATGAGATGGAGAAATAACTCAGTTGTAGCTCTAGTTAAAATGAGGGTAAACATATTGAAAATCCTATAAGTCAGTTCTTCTATTGAGACCATAATCCGCAAGTAGTGGCTCTATTGGCCGACTGAGTGGATATTCAGCCAAGTGAGGAAGTTATCGAGCAATACAAGCCGTTATTTTTATGTACATTAACAAACATATTCCATGGTCTTCTATTATTTTTTTAAACTGATCTTTATGGAAGAATCTATGGACAGGGGTAATTTTAGTAATTAGTAAAATTAATTAGAAATTCTTTATTTACACCACTGTTTAATATTTAAATATCAACATGTTTCATATATACTGTATACTTGTACAGTGGCGTAAACAAAGAATTTCTAATTTTTTTTAATAATACGAATGCCCCAAAATAATTAAATATTCATTGAAGCAATTTTAATAAATTTTTAATGAAGACAGAAGGTTCAAGAGAAAAAAACTTAATTCTTCAAAAAAAATCACATACCTTCCTACAAAACTTTTGTATTAAGAGTATGATGTCTATAAACCGTTTCTTTTTAGATATGGTTTTGCTTGATAAGGATTCAACAACACTTAGAACCTACGCTTGGAACATAATAAATTACCGAAAAATTAGTTCCATAAGGTTCCAAATCATTGTGAAAGACTTCACCCAAAAGCAATTTTGGATTCAAGGTATATATATATCCATAGGTAGATAACCAACATTAAATCATTTTTGATATTTAAATAATAAATAATATTTTAAAATCAAAAGGTGCAGCAAATATATATCACACCATAAAACTGTTGTGTTAATGTTTGTTTTAAGTTATTTAATATACTCCATTAAAGAAGTCTATAAATTTTTCTATAAATTTTGGCGTAATTATTTAAAAAAAAATTACTATCTATCTTAAAAGCGATGAAACATAAATAAAAAGGAAATGTAAAGGGCTTCAATTAAAATTAAAAACGACTGATTTACATTGAAACACAAATTTGCTATAAAATATGTAATTTAGAATTTCAACCAAAAAAAAAAAACATTTTTTTCGATGTTTTATTTTATATATACTTATGTATGGGTATAGCTTTTTTTGTATGATTAGTGCACCAGTGCTAGCTGTTCTCAATCGTCAAGAACCAGTGATACCATGGAATCCCCAATTTGAGTATTTAGATGAATCTTAAGGTAGCGGCAAGGGGAAGGAGATAGGGAAGGAGGTGGAAAAGTTCCTGGTTATTCAGACCTGGTCAATAAATATGGCTAAAGCCATTTCAAGCGACGTAGCGATTCTGAATGGTGGTTTTTCACCAGGGTGATACAGAAAGTATCGACCATTCTGTAACGTGCCGCAAACAAACAATGTATCTTTAAATCAATAAATTGTTAATAAACGTTAAAAAAATCTACTTGCGCACCCCGGAATTTGAACCCGCGATTTCCGGATTTGTCGCCAAGAAACGTAACCACTTAACCATGGAGACAAAATATTATTAACATTTTAGGTTTGGCAAAATTAAAAAAAAAATAGTCACCATTATTTTATTATGAGAAACAATCTAATGCAAGGCAGTAATGCACTTCAATTTGGTGATTTTGATAGTTTTGCAGTAGTAGTCGGTTAAATAATAAAAATAGTATATTTTTCTACAATTAGACAGCAATCAGAAAGTATTGAAAGGTTTATTTAATATACGCCATTCAGTGAAAAGGGGTTGAATATAAATAAAACACATATGGAACCTCTATAAGCTAATTTCAGAATAAAAAGGTTCCTACTGTAATTTTAGGTACAACAAATAAACTGTTAGCTACATAACATTATGTACTTCAGTTATTTAATATATAAATAAAAAATACCAACTATTTGCAATCATAAACGGTACAGAAAGTTTGCCAAATTACCAAACGAATGATTTCAAAAGCTTGAGTTCTCATATGTCAAAACTTTGGTTAGAGCAGTTAAAACCTTTTCAATCTCATCTCGTCATTTCCTGACTGATGACCTTTTTATTTCTAATCGTAAATACATGATAAAATACTCATTCAATGCTCTAGCAACAAATGTTAACAAGTTGATGAGCTATTATTTGAAATATGGGACGAAAGATTGAATAATTCTAGCAGGGTTTAGATAAGAGTTTGTACTGGTATGCATTAACAGATTTCAGGCTAGAATAAGCTCACAATTCAAATAAAGTAGGTGAGATTACCCAACATAGTGTGATTATAAAGAGTCGTTCAATGTGCCCTCTCCCAAAATGTTCACTATTTTATATCGTGCTAGCTGAAGTACCCGAAGAAGATAGAAGATAGAAGATAGAAGATAGAAGATAGAAGATAGAAGATAGAAGAGAGAAGATAGAAGATAGAAGATAGAAGATAGAAGATAGAAGATAGAAGATAGAAGATAGAAGATAGAAGATAGAAGATAGAAGATAGAAGATAGAAGATAGAAGATAGAAGATAGAAGATAGAAGATAAAAGATAGAAGATAGAAGATAGAAGATAGAAGATAGAAGATAGAAGATAGAAGATAGAAGATAGAAGATAGAAGATAGAAGATAGAGGATAGAAGATAGAAGATAGAAGATAGAAGATAGAAGATAGAAGATAGAAGATAGAAGATAGAATATAGAAGATAGAAGATAGAAGATAGAAGATAGAAGATAGAAGATAGAAGATAGAAGATAGAATATAGAAGATAGAAGACAGAAGATAGAAGATAGAAGATAGAAGATAGAAGATAGAAGATAGAAGATAGAAGATAGAAGATAGAAGATAGAAGATAGAAGATAGAAGATAGAAGATAGAAGATAGAAGATAGAAGATAGAAGATAGAAGATAGAAGATAGAAGATAGAAAGATAGAAGATAGAAGATAGAAGATAGAAGATAGAAGATAGAAGATAAGTAGAAGATAGAAGATAGAAGATGATAGAGATAGAAGTAAAGAAGATGAAGATAGAAGATAGAAGATAGAAGATGAAGAAGATAGAGAGATATAGAAGATAGAAGATAGAAGATAGAAGATAGAAGATAGAGGAATAGAAGATAGAGAATAGAAGATAGAAGATAGAAGATAGAAGATAGAAGATAGAAGATAGAAGAAGGAGAGAAAAAGATATACAGATTATGGACATTATTATTAAATTAAAGATATGGTACCAAATTCACAATTCTGAGATTTATGACAACTTTAGTCTTCGTTATTCGGGATTATTCCAGTCACATTCGATAAGGTATTCCATACAAAATAAGTTGACATATAAAGCAGTAAAAAATTAACCACTATTCATCTATTTTCAATCATTTAGGTCCCTATATAGTAGACCCCCAGTTTAATAAAAATGAATTAAAATAATCATTGAATCGTTAATCCATGACATTAATAATATTACTCAACCACAATTCAATTAACTCGAGTTTTTCTTTTGAGAAAGCTACGTACTCCGCCTGCCAGCGTGCAAGTTCATTGAACCAGTGATAGAGACATCTTACGACGGCAATGAAAATCACATTTCAAGGTTAAGGTGAGGTGGTTTAGAACTCGGGTAATCAGGCAAAAAATAGTTATACGCGAGAAAATAAAAGAAAACATGTAATGTTTTAGTTTATTTTCACAGACGGCGCACTCGTAATATTCCATAGAATTGATTAAAAACAATATTTGGATTGGGCTAGATATTACGTGATAATCTCAAATAACATTTTTTTAGTCGTTTTCGTGGTATTCATACACCTTCTTTATAAGGTGCACTTGTGATTTTTAATAATGTTTTCATGTTTTTTTTAAATGTTATATTTTTATTTAATTTTGGAACAAGCAAGCATCTTGTTTATTTTTACAGGTTAGATTTATAAAATTAATTATAAGCCGTATATTTCACGACGGTGATGATACGGTAAGAATCGATTGGAAGAAATTTCAGAAAAAAATGTGTTAAATTTCACAACGCCAGAAGTGACCATGAGATCGTTTTGATGATTCCAACAACCAGATTTCAGCAATATTCTTTCGATTTTCATGAATGCCCAACAAGCGTTATGAGATTTTTCTAAAAATATTATATCTGTCAAAAAGTCTATGTTTATCATGTTATCCCTTATTATTTTCTTATTGCTTTTTAGTAAATTTTATTTACTTATTATTATTTATCTTTTCACTAAAATTGTGTTGCCGCTAATCTCAACACAGGACTGTCCTAGTGAGAGGAGTAGCTAATGTTTTTTGTTTGTTTTTTTTTATGAATAAATAGATTAATACATAAATATACACAATTTAATATATTTAAACTAAAATTAAATATATTAAATTTATATTAAATTGTTGACTTTTCCCAAAAATAAACCTTTTTAATTGATTACTTTAGAGTTATTTATGGGTCGTAAAAATAATTTTTCAAATAATGATTTATACAGAAAGTGGTAAAACTTTTCAATTTTGCCACATTCACCGACTATTTAAAAAAAATATCCATAATTCATATTCAAAACTACATTATTTTAATTGGCGGATTTCACGTTTATCAAAATGCGAATAATTAATAATTGCAATTTGCGAAATAACTTTCGTTGGATGTACTCGGTGGCACATATAAATTGCACAATGTACCGACACTAAATAACGTCAGGTTTGCGGTATGGTAGGTTCAAGAGCTACCGAAGATGTGGACTCAAAATATTTTTTCTGTTTTTTCTCACTAGTAGTAAGGTTTTGGAGAGTAATCGCAAAGTGACGAGAAAATAACTATATTGGAACTATCTACTTCTCTAGTTTTTGTTTCTATTCTAGGTCTTTTATTATAAGTCTCAGCTGGTTGGGTATTAGGTAATTATTATTTCTCTTTATTTTATTATTAATTATTTTTTATTTATTTATTAAGCATGTAATGAATTATTTTTACAGCCTATTTGAGTTATTCTGGTAGATACAAATTCAGTATTCTACAATCGGAATTGGAAAGTCGCATTATTTTAAATGCCTACATTATTATGTACATTTGTATTAAAATTCATATTCACGGTGATCGTGAATAAAGAATTCTTAAATATTTTTTTATTAATTAATGTGAAATATAAGAATATTTTATATTTTATAATATTCATAGTTCTCCTCACTATATACAGGTATATATTACTCTTCCGAAACGAACTATATAGGTTGTTGTGTGGAGTAACTTATACTAATATTGCCTTCATATATTTTATGATTTCCTCATCCTCGTGTTTATTTAGCTATTTTTTAATATTGTATTAGAAGTTTTATATCTCTGTGGTATTTTTAATAACACTTGGAAGAGCAATATATAATTATGTAGCGTGGCGTTAATGGTTTTTCTAGTAAAAAACTGTAATTAATCTTGGAGTGTTAATATTAGATTTGAGGTTTTTTTCTAGTAGTGTAAGAGTGTTGGTAAGAAAGATAATCAGTTTTTAAGGCAAAATCGATTAATTTATAATATTATTTTGTATTTTATCGTCACGGTTTTTTTTTTAAATTTTATTTTTATATTGCATTATTATCTACACAAAAAATTCTTTTGAGACATATAATTAAACGAATTATTAATTATGCATTTCTCTGCATGATTTTATCAAAACAAAAAACACAAAAAAAACTTTCATCATTACGCCATCTACAATTCTGCTATAATATCTTAGCGTAGCTATATAGTAGCGTTAATGACCTTTGAGGGAAACCAGCGAAAGTGTTCTGCGTTGACGGCAACGAGATCACGACTCTCGTACGCTTTGTGCATCAACCCGGCAGTAGGCAGTGGGCTACTGGGGTACTACATACCATATGATAATTATTACTGGAACTGAAAGGGAAATCGCCAACATTTTTTGTGCTCCTATGATGCATTAGGAATAGTTACGTTGAAAAAATTTGACCCAAGAAATTCAAAAATTATTTATTCATTTAGATCATAAGATTACATACACTACACCTAACATAATATAATATGATTACCGTACATGAGTCCTAACATTGATTTTAAATTTTTAGAAGTAAGGAATGAAAGGAGACAGGGAAGAGGTACATTGAGAATAGCCTGGCTTAACAGAACTGGTCACTTAATACGGATAAAGCCATATCAAACAACAATATATTTTATCGCTCATGTGTGTCTTGCGTCTGGTCCATATAGGCATGTAATATTTCTTTTATGAAACCGCCATCACTTTTTATGCACCAATATTTTTTTTACATTATTTGTTTTTAGAAATTACAACTGTTTAGTATTTATTGCAAGATTACCATTTTGATATTTAATATTTTTCATTCAATCTTAGTCTTTCTTTCAATCATTTTAATTTATGTACCTGCACTCTTATATTAGATATAAGTTCTTAACTCAGTGCAGCAAACGCAGCCAAAAATTTTCAATTTCCCAAATTCAAGGCATTGCACCTTTTTATGGTTTAAAGTGTCATAGTTTTAAATAACATCAACTGCATAATGAATCTTCTTTCTTTCTCACGAAATACCCAGTAATCAACTGCCTTCATTAAATTATTGCATAGCGGTTAAAGCCTCGTTAGAACATTTGTTTTAATCATAAAAAAAATACGTTAAAGTGTTAACAACGATAGTGTTTTCAGTTAATGAGTTTTCATCTGCGTCAAGATTTTCGCGAACACATCCATTCATAAAATCCAAGATTTTCAACCTTGGGCCAGATCGAGGACTTCCTGGCGCAGACAATTACATTTTTAATAAATATATTTTACTTTAAGTACTTTGTGGATTATTTATAATTCCACAGTGGGTTTACATTTCAAAAAAGAAGTCACGTGTTCCATGCTGTTATAAGATATTGAATTGGAGAATAGATTACCGAGTGAAATAAATGATCAATTATACGATCATATTAATAAACCCTTTCTCTTCCATATTTACAATTCTTGGTTTTGGACGAAACGCTGAAACTTTGTTTGGCACTTAGTGGAAACTTCTTTAGTTTGTGCAACTTTGTCATATTTTTTATGTATTTTATTTTTTAGTATTCTATTTCTCTTATAAACAAGACAAATAGATTACAAAACCACCAAGCCAATTTAAACCCCACCCTGAATTAAGTGCAAAAATATTTTTGCCTACTCCACCGTTAGCAGTAAATCAGCATAACATTATTATATGTCTTCTCACACAGTCAAGTAAAGTTGCAACCGACCACCGCGACCGGCGTTCGTTGCGGATGTAGTGGTATGTCCACGAGAAGCAAGGTAGTTGCCGCTTCCATATCCGGTTATGGCGGATGTAAGAGCGGCATGAATGGGGCCTCGGCGAAGGCTTAGCCGCTAAAGGATTCGCATTTCATCATCCGTTTCGTAGGGTGGGGTTACTTTTTATTTATTTGCCAAAATAAATTTGCTGAATTTTCGCGAAAAATTAATTTGGAATTTATTAAATCAAATTAAAAATCTTACTGACATTTAAGAATGTCGGAATGCAAAGAAGAGTGTTATAGGTAAATATAGTCTTAATGTGTCCACTTTCGCTTACATTGTATACTTCTAATAAGCTACTCATAGAATCTGTCTGTATTTTTTGTTTGGTTTTGAAGTAAGTAAATAAAATAAAATCAAAAATATTTTTGTTAATATTTCTAATTATCAATAAATGGTCCTAATCATTTGTCAAATAACCAAAGCATCTTAATCTTAATAGTAGGAGACTTACAACTCTTGGAAACATAATACCAAAAATATTCTTTAAAACGGGAAGATTTTTAAATTTCTGAAACAAAAGCGAAAACATTTTATCCTAATGTCAATCAACGTTAACCCAAAAAGAAAAATCTTAAAACTGGTGACTTATGGTACAACTAATGAAGTAGTGACTAAAATAGTTAATTTATTTATTTAATTATACGCTCATCTGAGTTTTTTTATAGATTTTAGAACATTATACAAAGAGCTATCGAAAATTACAAGTACACAGAGATTCGAAACAATAAAGTAATGAACAATCTTTTTCAAACGTTTAACAGTGACATAAAATAGAAAACCAAAACAATATTATAACACAGATCATTAATGCTACATTATCGTAATTATAATTTTGCATATTGTAGGATTCATCAAAATGCTGGTATAGAAGACGCCTTACTGTATAAATGGAGTCAGCAAATACATCAACAACACCTCCAAACCTGTTGCCCAGATCATGCATCCTATTGGTTAATGAATGAGACTGATAGATAGAATGTTGTGTAAGTGTTGCAGAAAATGTTACAGTTTGTCTTTGTACAGTTTGTGTTCCTCGTCGGTACATTTAATTTAATAGTAGCGAGGATGGCACGGCTGTCAATTAGGTTGTTAATGTCTATATAATACAACTATGCTATATAATAAATTATTTAAAACAAGTTGTTGTGGAAAATAGTCTAATGATAGTGATGGGAATATTATTTCGCTCATCATGAACCTGAAAATCACCCGATATCACTTTTTATCAATTTTACTATCGAAGAGTCCATCGTGCACTTAATTATTAACAGATTCCACTGCTCATTATTTTGCAACCTCAATCAGACATTTATTTATTACCGAACAAATTAATCAACTATAAATAACAACATCCTCATTAAAATATATTAATCTTTCATTAAATAATCATAATTTTTTTTTAACAACATTACTCATTTTATGTTCGAATCTTATTTGGACAGGCAATCGTTCCATAAAATACAGCGGTTATGATTCTTATTACTCACATTAAATTGAGGTTTCATGATTCAGAAGAACAATGGTATTAATGTGATGACAAGGATGCGGATATTGAAAAAAGAAAGCGTATACTTGTTATTAATCAATAAGGAATGTGAAATGCAAATTCATCAATTTATATAAATTTCATGAAGATCGTTATTCGTTCTTTATTATTTATTAAACCTTTGAAAAAATATTTGGAAAATATTTTTGGAAATGCGAAATCATTCCGATTGATTTTTTAATTGCTACCTTATTTAAAAAAATATATATCTTTATAAGAAAGACAAACCAGCCGACGTTTTGAAGGCGTGAGCAAGTAATTTATGTTTGATTAAATTTAAAAATTTATTTGATTATGATCGCGGCATGTTCCAGTGTGGTAGATACTGTCAATATCACCCTGGTGAAATACCCTGGTAATATTGCTACTTTATTTAAAAAAATATATATCTTTATAAGAAAGACAAACCAGCCGACGTTTTGAAGGCGTGAGCAAGTAATTTATATTTGATTAAATTTCAAAATTTATTTGATTATGATCGCGGCATGTTCCAGGGTGGTAGATACTGTCAATATCACCCTGGTGAAATACCTTGGTAATATTGCTACCTTATTTAAAAAAATATATATCTTTATAAGAAAGACAAACCAGCCGACGTTTTGAAGGCGTGAGCAAGTAATTTATATTTGATTAAATTTCAAAATTTATTTGATTATGATCGCGGCATGTTCCAGGGTGGTAGATACTGTCAATATCACCCTGGTGAAATACCACCGTTCAAAATCGAAACGTTGCTTGAAATGTCTTTAGCCGTGTTTGGTAACCAGCTCTGAATTACTAGATGCTTCCCCACCTTCCTCTTCCCTACCTCCTTCCCCTCCTAAATACTCAGCCTCACAACATAACACAATCGAGGATGCCATAATTTCACTGACTCCAGACGCTTGGGACCAGCTGGGACTCTTGTGTATCACATGTTTTTTTAAGCTACGCTTTCCGCATATGATGATAGTAATAGGAATTAAAATATTGTCAGGTTTTTCGTGACATGGAAAATTTGTATTTCTTTAATAAGAACTGATAACACAACGTCACGGTATTATTTTCGCTGTTCGTGTTAAGCAGAATAGCAAGGAGTCAAATGAGCCAGAATTTTACGATTTTAAATGTCTTTAAGTACGAGTATATCCATATAATAAGTAATTGTTCTTAGTTCAGACAAATTTACCGAAATAATTTTCTTGAGAAATTTTACATTTGGGGTAGTAAAATGATCAATAGGATTTTTTCAATAATCATTCTTTTCTCAAAACTCCTAGCAAAGATCCAATTTTAAATAAATCATTCCTTTCTGTTTCAAAAATATTCTCAATTTTCAATTCAACCCTACATTTTGTGTGGTGACCACACAAATGTGTTGTGGTATTTATTGCATTTGGTTGGTTTCTAGTAGAGCAGAATTTTGAACCAGGAATTTTTTTAACAGGGCAACATGGCCCACCCATCAATACAATGTTTTATTCCATCGCTTCAGCAATATCGATATCATCAAAATGATCTCGTTGCAAATTAGTTTGATATATGTTCTTGTAGAAGAAATGCCGTTAAGTTTTCGTTTAGTTCTTAGAAGGGATAACGTCCATGGAAGAGATCTATAAATGAACCGTTATACATGTATAATTGTTAACAAATTACAGCAGGCAGATAGTTGTACCTTATTTTTTCAAAACAAACCATGGATTAATAGCGTAGGTACCTAGCCAAGTACTCGCCTAACCGGATTTTTTTAGCAATGTCTTGTATTTCCGGCTAGGCAGGTAACAAATACGGCTTTTTTTTGTACTAAAGGAACGGCTTTTTTGTGAACAATTTGTTGTGTTACCATGACAGTAGATAGTTTGATAGCAAAATACCACAAGCTCATATGGAAGAAACAAAACTAGAAAATGTTAATGAACGCCTCCATTTAATAATTTTTGGAATAATTTTGAGTTTGAATCTTCACCTTTGTAGCGTGCTGAAACTTCCAAATGTCTAAGTAAGCATTCTTTATTCTGACGTGGATTCAAATAATTTTAACCTTATTTCGGCTCGTTAAAGCAAAAAGATATTTCAATAAAAACTTTTATTATAGATTCCATCGTTTTCTTAATAAGCGAAGATTAAAACATGATGCCACGTGGTTCGCCATGGTGTAAAATGGAGTTATAAGGTGCTACATAGTGCCACGTGATTTCACAATTTTCCACATGGAATGACAACTACAAAAACATAGAATTATTGTCACCATCTTAATTTTGGGTTTGAATCTTCACATTTTTAGCATACTAAATAATTCCACATAACTAAATAAATATATAATGATTTAACGCAGATTCAAATATTTTTACGCCTATTCGTAGAAGCAAAAAGAGATTTCAATAAAACCCTTTATTATAGATTCCATCGTTTTCCTAAGAAGTGAAGATTTAGGCATGGTGCCACTTGGTTCTACGTGGTGAAGCATGGTGCCACATGGTGCTACATGGTGCCATATGGTGCCACATGGTGCCACAGGTCTCACATGGCACCACATGGTACCATGTTGCCATATGTTGCTACATGGTACCACATAGTGACACATGGTGACATACGGTGCAAAGATGTCAGATGGTGCCACATGGTCCCCCAAGGAGCCACACTGTGCAAAGATGTCAGATGGTGCTACATGGTCCCCCAAGGAGCCACATGATGCCACATGGTCCCCCAAGGAGCCACATGATGCCACATGGTACTCCATGGTGTCAAACGGTGTCACGTGCTTCCATATGATACCACCTGGTGCAATAGGTCCCTATTGGCGCCACATGGTGCCACATGATGCCCCATGGTGAAAGACGGAGCCACGTGGTGCCATATAGTGCCATATGCTTCCACAATGGTGGGATAGGTAGAACATGGTTCCACATGTCCCACATGGTCCCACATGGGGCCACATTGTGGCATACAGTACCACGAGATTCCACATGCTTCCACAAAGTGTCACGTGGTATGACCACTACAATAATATTGAATTTGGATATTGATAAAAGGAATACGAGTACATCCACCTATTCTAATCTGGTACTGAAATTATCTCAGGAAATTTTGAGCAAAGTTCTGGTGTTGGTTTATCACCTAAGCTCTCAAAAATGATCCTAATTATCACTTTTCAGTTTGCTTACTCAAGAAATACTACAAATAATTTAACTAACAAAAACAAAAATCAACAAAAATCTTCAAACCGTAATCTTTAAATTCTGCGTAATTCATAATGTCCGAATGTAGGTACAGTTTGAAAACCAGTGAAAGTAATTTTGAATGTTTTATCTAACATTCTAGTACGCATTTCATATAGATTTTAAAAGGTTACAGTTTGAAGGGAATTTTCTTTTAAAACCTTGTACATCTAATTACCCGCATAAAATTTAGAGAAAAAAAAATCGTAGTGTTTCTTATGTTAACCTGCAAGGCGAGTATTTTTAGGTACTGACCGTCAAGAGAGAGACTGGTATCTTACATGTTGAAACCAGCTTCAAATAATGCATATCGCACATCAAATTAGGTAAAGGAGAAAGTGGTTGATATTACTTTTTATGTGAATTTTAATACATCGGCTAGGGCCCCTTGGAGTCACGGCCTACGTGCAGCTGTCCAGGCTGCTCGAGTGATTGAAACGCCACTACTCTATGCATCACCACTGGATACCTTGGACATCTAGGTGTTAGTATACGCCGGAGTGAGAAACAGATAATTCAACATTTTTGCAAACACATTAATACGAAGCTTTTAATGCCTTTTTGATTTGTTACGACGGTAAATAATATTAAGAACACGTGCCCAGTCTCCCTGCACAGTCGAGATCCTCAAAACAACATTTTGAAGCAGTAAACCACACCTCTTCACGTTCATGTGTCACTGGTATCGGAAGAATGTTGTCCACACCACTCGAACAAACAGATTATATCCAATAAAAATACCTCAGCAGGGGTTCAGGTTATTCAAGATATCAATATAGTATATAAAGTACTTCTCCATTTCAATAGAGTATCAATATAATAATACTTATATGGTATTGCATTTTGGTTTGACGTACTAAATGAAATAAAACAACAACTTTGTTTAAAACTACGGAAAGTATACGACGAACAGGTTTCGCTTACTCTAAGCTTCGTCAGGGTACAAAATTATTTTAAAATGTGATCTATTGCTATATCACTAATATTTTATTATGTTTTTTTTTTTATATTTCGTCTTTCTGTATGTATATATATGAGCACAAATTACGTAATTTTTATATAGTTTAATATCATATCCTGATATATGCATATAATATAAAAAAAATAAAATAAATGTAATTGGTTTTGTACAAAGTTGTTCGGTCATTCTTTGTTTCCCATTTTAATTTCAATTCAGAATGTGATTACACCTCTTTGTTAGAATTCAATCAAATTAAAAGACAACTCAACTCAATTTACTGTACCTTTCTATGCTTTTCAAATGTCAAAGTTATCACGTGCAACAACTGCATTATTCGTTGTTCTTTTATCACCAAATTCTCAGAAAACAATAACTGTCATTAAGTCACTGTAGAGATATTAAAACCTTGCTATACCATTGTATGATTCATCGTAAATATAATAACATTGTTAAAAAGGTGTATTTTAATCTACCAAGCAACAATAACTAACTCAATCTTCCATAAGTCCAAGCATTACAAACTTGGACTGATCAAGGCTGCTTTCTGCACACAAAATTAATTGTTTTTTTTTCACTTGTATTATAGTTTAGTTATTACAAATTAGACAAGAGGAACATTCTAATCGAGCAGTATTAGAAAAGGGGATGAAATTTTTAGTATTATATATACTAAATATCAGCTATTTTGACGGCCTCCATGGTCGAGGGGTAAGGCTCTCGACTACGAATCAGAAGGTCGCGGGTTCAAATCCCGTAGTGTGCAAGTAAATTTTATTTAATTAATTTGTACTGTTTCACAATTAATTCATTAAAAAATAATATATAGTATATTTGCGCACGTTCCAGAGTGAAAGATACTCTCAGTATCGCCCTGGTGAAAGACCACCATTAAGAATTGAAACGTTGCTTAAAATGGCTTTTAGCCGTGTTTGGTGACCAGATCTGAATAGCCAGGTATTTCCCCACCTTCCTCTACCCCTTCTCCTTCCCCTCCCCAATATCTCCAGCCTTGCAACATTCCCCAATTGGGGATGCCATAGTATCACTGGCTCCAGACGGTTGGGAGCAGTTGGAACACTTGTGTGGTATTCATATAAAAAAAACCTATAAAAAAAATCAGAATATCAGTGCTACTCTTTTAATTCCCAGGAGAGTTTTGTCTTTCCCGGAAAATTCCTCGACTGCTGCCAATCTCCTAGTGTATCTATAAGTGTTCTTGTTGACTTCTACACCATCCAGCCACCTCAGTTTAGGTCCCCCTGCATTACTTTTGATGGCAGGCTCTTCATAAAGAAGCATCTCTTGTAGATATCCACCACCCATACTTGCTTGAAATATATCCTACCAGTTGTGTATTCTTATCAATGATCTTCACCAACCAATTAACATATCGCCTGGTTGTACCAAGTCTACAAGCCGTTTTTTGATGCGGTTTCAAAAATCCTTCGATGAGTTTTTTAGGGAAGGGATAATGTCCTTCTTGGGAGGAGTCTCGATGTAATGCGTCTTTGGAGAGAGTTTAAGAAATTTTGCAGTATTTTTATGAATCCAACCTGTCGATGTTCTTTCCGCTCGTACTGTGTGGACACACTTTCACCGCTCAGAAATCTTGTCCTATTTGCATAATCCGCTATGTTTGTTTGACGGTCGTAAAATTTTTTTTTTTTCGTTTCATTTTTATTTTTGATATGACACCTTTTGTCGGTAGCTGATTTGGGCCAGAGTGAAGTAGGTGAGCGGGTAGCTTTGCCGTATAGAGGTGACCTTGTGCGGGTCAAAATACCGTATCAAAACTGGGCCCAAACGCCGAATTAAATTCCTCGATGAGTAGATTTTACTATGCGTGAGTTTCTTGTTTATCGGATGATTTATCTCGCATTTCACATCATGTGTGTATTTTTCGATTTTTCTTCGGATGCTTAAATAGTTTTTGTTTGAAAACCGTGGGTTTTCAATTTTATGGTGGTATATAAAAACAATCAGCTGTGCAGGCTGTGCGAGCAGAGACTAGGCCACTTGGATTGAGACCACCGAAGTAGCCCAAGACATGGACACCTGGAGGCCTTGTCAAAGCAGTCGGTGATTAATTCATCTAGGAATAATGAAGTTATTAATATTTTGACAAAGGCGTACTTTTTAAATCATCCTTTGGTGTAAAGAGATTTATTTGAGATAGCTAGGAATGATGTGGGAGGAGGATATGGGTCCGCCGCCCCGAGAGGCATTCATTGGATAACCAACACCTCTATCATGGGTCACAACCAAGTGGGTTGGTACTGCGGTGACATAGCAGGGGTGTCCGCTTTAATGGGGTGAGGTTTTTACAGGTTTTGGATACATCTGCCCACCAGCTGTGTGGTAGGTTGGATCGTGTGAGGCCAAATGTCGGAGACCCCTCAACCTCTCTAGCCGGACTCTCGCGATCCATTGCTTTGCACCGAAGTGGGAGGGATAAATTAATACGTCCGTCACTCCTCGATGTGCTGACCCCCATATTCCTACCCACCCCTCAATTTTTTTACTTGCCATAAATTTCCCTTATTCCTTTCCTTAAAAATACTCCCGCTCAGCATCCCCAAATACGACATATGCCCTGAGGGAAGTTATTTTCCTAATGTGTTAAGTTACTGCAAAAAAAACACACCCTCATAAGGAAGAAATATTCTTATAACCGTCATCTCCAATTATTTAATGATAAATGGGATCCATCTAAAGAAGTAAGGTTTTGTATCGAGATGGCTGGGAATGCCTTAATAAATAAAATAAAAACTCTTGGTAACCGTAAATTTCAACTAATTAAACGAGAAATGGAGCCCATCCTGAGTGATAATTGTTCGTTTTAAGACGGCTGGGAAAAACATCATAGAAAACAAACCCTTATGTAACTGTTAACAATAATATGTGAGAATCGGAACGCTTTGTTGTTGTACTGTTGTGTTTGTGTTTGTTTACTTTAAACGTGGATATTTATCTTCTAGCTGCTTAGCGTAGTACTTTATTTAGATAGGAACTTACCACCTGCTACTTTTTTACGAAATACATATCCGCTAATAAATATTGTATTCTTTAATAAATTAATCTCAAACATTGGTTGAATTATTATTTTTCCATGAGTGGCTCTTAAAATCAATAAACTTCTCAGCGTTCGCACATAAAAAAAAATAAAGAGATCGATACGTTTCTATGCGACTATTAATTCAATCCACTTATATGTACTTATCCAGTACTCTTTTGAAATATTCATGATCACTGTCATATTACAAATGACCATTGATATAATACATAAAACAAACTAGATATGCCCTACATTCAAAATAATAACAATATTGGACATCCATTATGTTTCGAATACTAGCAATTTTTTTTTAAATTATGTTAAAATTTTACTGAAAATAGCACTGCCAACATTTTGTTTGGGTGGAATTTACACTCTGTTACCAAAATAATTAATTTAAAAATTTGAAATACCTCGTTCGATACACAGTGACAACAACAAGATTACCTTCTTAATAAAAGACGCAATTTAATAAGGTTATAAGTTATAAATACATACATTATAAAACAATTAAGTGAACACTGCCATCACTTTCTGTGGGGAAAACCGCTTTCAACTGTAAGTACTCATCAGTATATTGTTTATCCGGATGAGGGTCACTTTGCTTCTGAAACATGTGGATATTTATATATTAAAAATAGTGGTTTACATACACAAAGATATTTTTATTAATTTATTAAAATCATAATTATAAGTAGGTCGCCTCAATGTGGTCTAACCACACTTTGAAAACGCCGAAACAGCTGAAACAAAAATTAAAAACTATAGTACTTGCAGAACTTAATAATAACATTCTTACATTTGATTTACTTCAAATCCCATTTTTTTAAATTAAATGGAGTTCAAACAATTAAACACAATAATAATTCGCACGGATGAGGATTGTTGGAAGACTTGTTAAAGAAAGGAACCACACTTTCTGGTTTCGAAACTTCGTATTAATGCAATTTTGCTGCAGTTTTTTAGGGTTGAATCTACAGCCTGAAGGGTTGATATTTCCTCAAACGAATGCTAGTCTTTGATAAGAAGTGAAAGCAGAAGAATAAAAAAACAATATTTATTTTTAAATGAAAATAATAAAACTGCAATTTTTTATTGAATACTGATGATATGTGAATATGTCTATTTTTGGTCTACTGGGTATTATACTTATTAGACTAAAACAAGAAGATTTATTTTTGATATCTATTGAAACATCTAATATTGTTTATATCTCATCGTTCAAACGCTTCTTAAAACCCATCCACCACTTAACGGCCATTAACGCCCAAAGTAGTATGCTAAAACAATGCTAATTTACAAGAGCCTTCCACGTGAATAAGTCAAGGTAATTTCAATAGCTACCGCGAGTTAAGTACTGTTTGTTAAGTGTACAGAGTAAGTACTAGCTAAGGTTCTACTTACCCACAAAAATACTTTCACTGCATTCAGTATGTTTAGAAACTTCACTTACTTAAGGTATGCATGTTAATATTGGTTTTAGAGAAAAAATCATCTTCAATTTTATTTTTAAACATAAAGCATATATTTGGAAGACGCTTCAAATTGACGTTCTGCATTATTTATAAAGGATTCAAATAAAAAAACATTATGTAAATGGAATTAAATTTTTCACAATGTTATGCCCGAATTTCAACATTGTTTAAAAAGACATTTAATGAAAACTAGGAATAATTTATGCCTTTACATGGTTTAAAACATCTATAAAGTAGCAATTAGTACATTGTTTGAAACCTTTAAAAAATGTTTATAATTGAAAAACAAGGAACCTGCAATCAACTTAACTTCTTTAAATTTTTAAAATTTTAAGTTTTCAATAAACAACAAGACTGTGAGAAATGGTTTAGAATGCTAGCAAAATTTCTCCAATAAAAAATATTTTTAATCATTTTTTTTAAACATGTTTAATGATATTATTTACACCTTTTTCACTTTCCGAATCGGTGTCTTTTCGCTCAGTAAAAATTCCCCTAGTATAAATTTAGGTGCCAGATGAAAATAGTAGCACTGACCTAGAAATTTCAAACAGAAAAAAACTGTGCATTTATTTAAGTGCAACCATTTTTCTGCTTTAGCGTTAAGATACGTGTTTGCATACATATATCGTATTTTAAAGCTGTTCTAATGACAATGAAATGCTATTCAATAATTACGCACATTTGTTAAATATTTGAATTTTAAAATGGAGTCATGATACCGTTTTGAACTTTTCTCTCGTTTTCTCAAAATAAAACTGTAAAATATTTGTCATGGGTTAATTAATAAAATGAAAACAGCTGTTGGTAGATTTGTGTCATTTTCATTATAACGGTTCTTGTAAATGGCATACTTGAAATTCCTCTGGTAAAAGTGATAACTTCTGAAATCTTTGATTACGGAGAGGCCTTTTATTGAAAACTAAAGCATTTTCATGGAGTACTTAATTAAACAACCAAGAAAACTAAAACGAATAAAAATATTATTTGTTTATAATTTATAATTACTTCAAAACATTGGAATTCTCTTTGTGGCATCTATATTAATAAATTCATTAAAAATTGCGATGCATATTTAATTTACTTAATTTATAAAATTTCTTCAAAAGATTCTTATTCACTTTGTGGCGTCATAATTAATAAATGAAATAAAAATTTCTTTTTAACCACTCGAAGCGAAGCTTTTCTCATCAGGAATATACAGAATAATAATAATATATATTCTGTATATTCCTGATAATGTAAGGTTAGCTTTCGAAACATGTTGATATATATGTATATATTAAAAAAAGTGGTGATTACAAAGTAAATTTTAATTAATTTATTTGTCTTAACGTAAATAAATTAAATCAGAAGAAAGCCGAAAGCCAAAAAGAGCAGAATTTTTTATTTTATTTAAATAAAATTAATGTGTATGAATTTTTTAAATGGTCTGCAAAAAAGTTGTTTTTTAGCATACGTTCTCCTTTATTTACATCCCCGTCAAAACATTGTCCTGATACATATGATTACCTTAAAACAACTTTTGTGATATTCATAATAAATTAGATATTTACACAATATTAAAATCGTCTTTCCGCAATCAAAACCTTTTCAATTTGGTGCCCAGTGATGGCATTACATTACTAAAAAAAAAAGATTATTATCAAATTGTGTGTCATAGAAAAACACGCTGAAATTAAAGTTGATTGGTGTAAACGTGGCTTTAACTCGAAGAAACTCCCCAAATAAGCTTTCACACCAAACATCAGACAGACGTTTTGCTCCACAGTGGGTAAGTGGATTTTTTAAATTTTATTTCACTATATCAATTTGTTGACTAAAAACACATCCACTCAATTTTTTAAAGTAAATTGAATCATCATGACAATAATGATGTCGAAGAAACTTACCAATTTATTTACGGAATATTTTTGATTTTTTTTTAGAGTTTTTTCTTATATTAAGAACAATGTTTTAATAATATATTATAGTAATGTCATCTAAGTAGGTCTGCTCAAAGATCAATGAGACATCCCAGCCAAATGAACATAACGGTAGCTATTAACCGTGACATCAAAATTCCTCCAATAAAAGTGATATCGTCTCGAGACAAACAGATGATTTCATACTGAACCACTATTTTAATACAGAAAGCATAGCATTTCCAAAAATAACCTGTAACCTGTCAATAAAATTTTGGCTGTAACCAAAAATAACCTGTAACCTGTCATTAAAATTTTGGCTGTAATCACACTAGTAGTGCGGAATCAATATTGAAAAAAATAATTTGAATTTTGATGAGTTTGCAGATGTTACAATGATTTTATTACAACTGATATAACTCCTAAGACTCCTATACAATATCCTGGTATGCTTTATGAGTATTGCTTGCCAAATTTAGGAATCAAATTGGGTCAATGCAAGAAAAACTGCGAATAATTACGCTTTGCCCTAGACCAGGGATGAACATACTTTTTAAATAAGGGACACATGTAAAAACTCTGGGCGTGAAAATAATAAAATATGAAAACTTATTTTATTGGAGATCCGCAAGGACTGTCACGTCACTATGTACACATATATATTAGTGATATTTTTGTAGTGGACAAATATAAAATTGATTCAAAATTTTGGTCCTTCAAATGTTTTCATGTTTTAAGTACACTTATTTGCTCATATATATATATATATATATATATAGATATATACATATATGTTTACCCGAACAAACTTGCACATTTTAGCGCATTATCCACCAAGAATGTACATTATTTTTAATTTATGACGAAGGTTGTCATGGTTTTGTAAATCAATTAACTCCAGCTGAGCTTCTACTAGTATATTTCTAACCACTAATCAAAAGGGGTTATTAAATCTAATGTGGGCTTGACCTTTTTTAAAATGGGTAAACCTTTCTACGAAAGTGCATATTAGTTCGGAAATTTTGTTCAACTAAATTGATTTGAAATTCGAAATGTTTCGTGAAATGCGTTCGCGGGTCGTACTCAAAGTGCTGGATGAACACGATCTATGCATCCCTGCTGATCGGTATTTATTCGATACTCTCACTCAGTGGAAAAATACATAATTTAAAAAAAAAAGAAATATACTCTCAGGTTCATAAAAATAAATAAAAAATAATTGCACATGCGGAGGTCCAAAAAAATTCCCTTCATTTTTTCCCTAATTTAAATAAAAATACGTATATATGTTAGGGGAATCGACGCCATCTTTAATGTTGTTAGTATATGACATTTGTCGGAAGCGCCAACTGTAAAATCATCTTATTATTTAACCCAACCTAATACCTTAGTTGAACCCGAGAACCACCGGTTCTCAGGTTCACCTAAGAACCTACAGGCCACTTATATATTTGCGGCTTGGGTTTTTATCCCTACCGGCGTCTTCGACGACGGCAGGGGCAAATCTAACAATTTTACAAGAATTAAAAAATAAAAATGAAGTGCATTTTTTTGGACCTCCGCATGTGCATGTAATTATTTTTTTATTGATTTTTATGAACCCGACAGTATATTTCTTTTTTTTTTAAATTATGTGCTTTTCTATTGAGTCCGAGTATCGAATAAATACCGACTGATCTAGTGCCGAAGGCATCTGGATAATCTGGGAAGGCTTTCCATTCAAAGCATAACTGTCGAAACTGGGGAGCGAAAGAGTCTGATCCATCAGGTCAGTTGGGGTGGAAAAATCGGTCTTTAGCAATGAGGGTGTGAGTAAATAAAACTAAGTTTTTTTATTTATGTTTACAATAACGATATTATATGGTACAAGCAACAAGAGTTTATACTATTTCTGTTATGTTAGTATTCTTCCAGCAAAATATCAATGATAAAGATAAATATTGTAAATATGTTTAAAAAACTTTAAAATATAGGGATTAGTATTAATTATTATTATTATTATTATTATTATTATTACACAGAAAAAAAGACAGAATGGATACTAAACCCCCGAAAAATGGTGTAATACAATAATATCTTTATATATAAAAATAAAACAAGTAGTAACCAAAAACACAAAACATAAGACAAGAGAAAATAAAGTTTTCGTCAAACGAAAACCAGATTCAACAAATTTTGAAAAATTCTCAGGAATATCACATATTCATTTTGATTTTGGTCAAGGGGAAGATTAAATTTGAAATATTCATATTTTTGTCATAATATTAATCAAGATGTAAGTTATTTTTGTCAGTACGTTTATTTAGTATTTCTAATTTGAAATATTCTAGGCATTTATCATAGTCAGCAAGCAATGTAGACCATTCGGGGTATTTATAGGAAATAATCCAGTAGAAGCAACGATATCCAATCTCACTAAATATTTTGCACTAAGTACTTATTTATGATAGAGTAATCACCTATCGTACTACTTCTTCTCCTTTTATTGATAAAACTACTATTGTCTTTTATAATTATATTATATAGGTAGAAATCCGAAAAAAGCGATAGTAAATTAGTTTTAAAAACATTTATAACTTTAATAATAAATAACACATAAACTGGCTGTTTTAATGTTCAATATTATTTATATTTGGTCCTTCTTCGGTAACCTACTGGCCGGTTCACACAGATATGTCGTAAACCGCCACTTTATAGGCCATAAAGAGTATTTGACTAATTTGCCGATAAACATTCACGCCTCAGTCTTTGAGACGGGTGACTCCGTTCCCTAATGTGCGAGTCGTGGAAATTTGTAAAAATTCTAGTACGTCCTAAATATACGCAAGTATTTGGGTTACATCCGAATATTTGCATACGTACGCATTCAAAACCAATAAATAATACTGCTAATTTACTGTATCTCCTATACGAAGAAAACTGTAACTGGTTTTAAGTTTTAAATTTTCGCATTAGTTATTTGTGAATCTTACTGAACATAATTTAATTGAGAGAACTTACCTGATTTTGAATATTTTATTTGCCTCCATAATGGGACGGTTACAGCATTCGTCTTTGATTCTGAATGTTGCTGGTTCGAATCCCATCACTTCATAAAGTGTGTTTAATGGTCAGTACCCAAAAGTAAACAGGTTGCAGGTTGCTAATTCAAGAAATACAATGAAGTATTCATCTGTAAATTCTTTACGGCTCATAAGAAAAATGTATGTGTTTTCAAAAGACACTCATCTTTAAACTGTAATCTTTTAAATTCTCTTTAAAATACGTAGGTACTTAAATTTTAAGTAAAACGTTCAAAATTGCTGTCACTAGTTTTGCACCCATTTTAAAACATTATGGGGGTATTTCGTAAAATTCAAAGATTAACTTTTGTAGATTTTTATCCTGAAGTCCTGGAAATGCCATTTTTGAGTACTGGCCCTTAAATGAAATTTTGTATTAACCATTCCATTTAATTTCGAAGGACTGGTTCCAGGTATATCTTTTCACCTTCTTTAAGACAGTATACCCACTAAACCAATAATTATCTAGAAATGAATTAAAAATTACTCTATAATTACCACTTTATTCATATATACATATCAACATGTTTCGAAAGCGAAGCATTCCACAACAGGAATATAAAAAAAAAAAATAGGAATTATAATAAATTTACCTTATATCATTTTTAAAATGTCAAAATTATAATGTGTTTTCTAAATGTTTAAAAGTATCTAGGTAAAGAAGGAGACGTATCAACAGAAACAGATACATTTTTATGTGGTAAAGAAAAAATATATTGACTTTGAATGCATATATTATACGCGATGCAACGTCTGGGTGTTTTTTATTGGGTTTGATGGAACATTCAAACAAGTTTATATTTTTTTTATTTAACACTGCATATTCATGAATATTCAAGTTTTTATAAAAGTAGGCTTATTGACTTGTGGTAATTTCTTGCAAATATCACGGATATGCAGTGGAAATAAATTGATTAGCATTTCATTTTTCGGCACAGGTGAATATTTAAAAAATAAAAATAAATAATTTTATCATTGTAGAAAATAATATTAACATAACCCAAATGAAATATGAAAACGGAAAAAAATGACAGAAAATAAAAAGATTTCAGTTCCATCTGGAACTCGAACCTGTCTATCTGGGGCAACCGCTTAACCAACTTAGCTAATGAGACCAGTTCAATTTATGACATCTTCATCGATATCTTATCTCAAATTCAAGAATTGTTAATATTATTCTTCATTTTTTATCCCATATTATTGGCAGCTATCTTTATAATGATTACAAAGTTCCTAAGGAACACAATCGCAAACTAGACAGTGTCTAGATTGCAATTTTTTGTTTTCATATTTCATTTGGGTTATGTTGATATTATTTTCTACAATGATTAAATATTAAAATGAAATTTTTAAATCTCAATAAAAATAATTAATAAATAAAAATTGAAATAATTTTATTCGGCATTAAGGAGTAAGGCGCTATAGGTGCAAGGAGAGCAGCAGAAGTACTATTATAGAGTTTTCCATAATTTTGCGTTGAAGGTGGCTCAGAGAAAACGTGCTACCGTAAACATTACGTTACATATTTGTAAGAAAAATTCACTTTGTGGCTTGCCATAATTATAATAAAATTCAATTTCTTCACTTTAATAATAAAAGCAAAAAATGGGTAATTTACAAGCACTTGAAATTATAAATTTCCTACATATTAACTTTAGTATATTAATCGTCCTATTTTAGATATTATTCCAGTGAACCTCTTGGTTCCTCCTGAAAATCTCTACCCACCCCTTTTACTCTGATCGCCTTCCACTACAATACCTAAATATTCGTGTATGTCTATAATTATATAAGTTTTAATATAGTCCTGACGAAGGAAGGGTACTTCCGAAACCGGTCGATAATTATATTAAATTGATGTGTTTATATTATAATAATACTTTACATTATATTAAATTAATGTGTTATTGTAACATTATATTATTAAGCGTTAAAATTACAATATGCGTATTATGGACAAGTGGAATACGTATGTTTCGTTTGTTAAAACTATTTTTTTGGAACTAAAGAAAACCGTTCACTTCCACTTTATCAGTGATTAATTAAATACAGAACGATTGGTTTGATTTACTTAATCATCTAATTTATCACGCTTAATTAAATCGGAAAAAAAAACTCCATAAATTCAAGAAAAAAAAAAACAAGATGACTTTAACAGGAAATAAGCTAAGTTTATCTGTTGTGGGTGTATTAAAAACATTATTTTAACTTGAATCAACACACGTTTATTGACACAAAAATAAATGCGATAAACGCAAAAATATATTATTAAATTAGAACAATAAGTATAGGTACGTGAATACAATAATCCATAAATGGTTGACAGATAATTCTTTAATTTTTATTTTTTTATAATTTCAAACATATACATTAATGGCGCTTTGGCCTTAATACTAATACCATGTCATGGGCTCGATTTGCTGACTGAATTTGTGCTACATTTTTTGTGCTCTTTGGGAGGGGATCTTAACTGGATTGAAAGCCCTAAACAAGGAATCGAAAAGGGACGAACAAGTGGTAGTAAACAATTCACTAAAGTTGCTTTTTGTACTTGCTGAACGAAATAAATAAAAAAAAAATTCTGTACTATTCTTTACATCTCTTTATAATTGATAATTACACTTTATTTCTAGATGTATCATATTGCCATACTGTGTCAATACTAGCATTTTTCCATTCTATTTTTTATAACTGCACTCAATATCAGCTGAACTTGTAAATATGACTGCCCTAAAGCGGGGTTTGTTCCCAGTTGGGCAGTCAAAGCTTTCTTAGATTTTATTTTGATAATGTGTGTTTCAAATAAATAAATAAATGCCAAAGAAATTAAAACAAAGTGCCATCCTCATGTGTACGAGTACATATTTTAGAGGAAAAAAAACCGATTTAATAAAAACAATTGAATAAATATGATATCGCTAAATGGAAACTTCAATGTTATAATTTCGATTATCTACATAATGGTTAACACTTAAATAATGTTATGGATTTCATAATTCAAAGGATACGTTTAAAAAATTTTAAGACAAACCTTTGAAAAATAATATTTTAAAATCTCCCACAACCATCGTAGTAAGCCGAATACGTTGTACGTACTCGTATCGTGATGGAGGAATTAGCCAGCCGAGGAATTGAACTCATGACGTATGGCTTGACCCAGACGCGATGCCAACTCAGCCACTGTTTGTCAGTGATTTTTTTTTAATATTTCATATAAATATTTAAAAACAATATATATTATTATTATTTTACATACAAACATTTCAATAGATTTAGTTTGTTTGTTAACCTATGTTAATCTTCTACCTTTTAGCGGAAGTACAACCATTGGGATCCACAGCGATAGATTCTAATCAGAAAAACCAATATGAATGCTTGGCGATGCGCAACCTACGGCCCGTGGGCCCAATGTTGCCCAATTTAACATGAACTGTTATTAATTATATAAACGTATAAATTTATATTAAACCACTTCAATTCAATATATTGGCCGACTGCTTTCGGAATTATCCTTTCTTCGTCAGGACCATATAAAAAACTAACGTAAGATACAAAATAATGACACACTTACATAAATATTTTGGTTAAATAACACAAATTCTTTGTTATAAATCACGGATTTATTGTACTTTTATGCCAACCGGTTTTGCTGAAATCAAGCTTCGTCACTGCAAATATAATAAATTATATATATATATATATTCCTTATATATATATATATAACAGTTATCATATTTATTAATATTTCAGAGGATTGAAACCCTGATGCATGAGTGCGAATCCAATGATTTAAACCAGATGATTTAAATGATTTAATCCAATGATTTAAACCGGTCAACTTATGAAAAATCGGAATGTTTGTTAGTTTTTTCTTTAAAAGATATGTTAATCACTTTGTGGAGTCATAATTAAAAAATTAAAAACAATTACTTTGTTTAAACCACTGTCTTTAAGATGTAAATAAGTAAGTTATATTGTTTATCCTGATGAGGGGAGCTTTGCTTCGGTAACATGTAGATATTTAGATATTAAAAACAGCGATATAAACAAGTTATTGCTTATTTATTTATTTATTATGTTGTACACGCCTTTTGGGGGTTTTATATATTTTACGATAAAATTTAAATTTTATTTATTGATTTGTAAGAAACAAACAGTTTTTAAGACAGTTTTATATAAAAGCATGTTTTTTGCACTGGCCACTGGCTTTAATATTTATGTGCAATACAGAGGTAGCAAGGCGTTTATAAAGTAGTGATGCAATATTGGGCGGACACGTGCCTATGGCACGCCGCACGCAGCTGATGGATCTGTGTCTGGATGCGTAATGAAATGGCGTCATAGCTTAGCCGGCCCACGCCATAATGCGGCCGGAAGCTATCCCGTACCTTGTCTCATTGGTCAATAATAATGATGGCCGGCGGAAACTTGCCGTTATTGGTTGGAGCGCCGACGAGCGGCTAGATGTATCTTTATTTAACTAGCGGCCAGAAGTATTATTCTTCAAACGACTAGAATCTCTTCTTTAATTGTGTTACGTAACACTACTTATAGAGACTTAATTGTCATACGGCTTTATTATATACGTATAGTTGCAGACTAAATGAACTGTGCTCTTCATGTTCACAAAAGTCAGAAGTCAAAAATCGATAATATAAAAACACACACAGCACATTCGCTCATACATGTGCTCTAGACATATATCTAGTTAGTCATTATTGAGGATATATGCTATTATAGTCTTCTTGTATTTGCGTTCCGTGCAGTTGAACATATCTAAGTTGATAACATTTCCACACAGTTGATAAGGTTACACATCACTGATAAAAATGTATTGGTTTTTTATTACACGCTGAACAGTAAGGCTTTTTTTATTACTCGCCGAACCTGAAGTTCTAGGTTACTGGAATGTGGGAATAATTTTACTTTCAAACGTAGGTGTTTGTTTTACCAAAGAAAAATTCTGAAGATTTTAAGATTTAGGCAAATCAAGTCGGTGGTACCTGCTTGCCCATACCCACGGCTATTTCTTTTTTACTATAAAATGAAAACAATAGGCGAAAAGCAATTTCTCTTTTATTTTAATTGGGATTTATTGATTGCTATCGATCGTTGAGTTTTGTAAATATTGCAATTATTTATAAGACAAAACACTCTTTAAAATATGAAGTTTAATTTTACTTTGATTGTGTGCTAATGTACATATATCTTAATAAAATAAAGGGGAATATTTACGAGTTAAAAATAACCTGACAATATTTGAAGACTTCTTCACATTGAAATTAAGTAACCCACTAGTCTCATCATAAAAAGCCAAAAATGTTGCTTTTGCGATAACTGAGTACTCTAGCAGAGGAATTAACCCGTGATACCTTGACGCGAACCCCAACACTTTGAACCACACGGCTAGTGGTTACTACTCCGCTTTGAATGAGTCTCAGTGCTCTTATTTTGATATTTTCTTATTCTTATTGAACAACGTAATTTATCGTTGATAACGGAAAATTATGGCTTTTTGTCGTATTTTTTGCTGTATTTAAAAAAAATCTTTTTACCATCGATCATTTAGAGACGAAGTCGGAAACAGAAAGAAGATGATCTAACCTTTAAAATTCAGATATTAAATATCTGTTTTCTTTTTCTACTTAATGTTGCCTGAAAATAAATATTAATGTTGTTTGAATAATGAAATTTATACCAAACATCGTATTCAAAACAAACTATTTATGTGGGACATTTGACAAGGTATTTACTGCCGAAAAAGAAATAATGTCATAAAAGTTGATTTAATTTTAACACCTACAGGTACACCTTTTAATGAAATTTATCACATTTGTAATATTTAGTTCAAACTCATTTGACATCTGTAAATTTGAATAAGTCACACTTTTCCAAAGCAATTAACACTAGGGTTCAAATAATCAAACCGGATAAATAAATAAATAAATAATAATAACACTTAAATAATAACAGAATGTCTCGTGTGTCCAGACATGACCAATATAATAAAGCACATATTAAAGCAAACGTAAGAAAGTTATATATTCATCAGTGAAAGCGACATGAAGGTGTTAACTTTTTCCTCACGATTTTTCGATTGTTGTCATTATTTCGCAGCGTGCTTTAGTCATTAACCCCTTAAAAACGAAAGGCCGGTTCTGAAAAATTCCAACGAATACCATCGTGTATTTTTGATAATTTCGCAAAATGTTGTACGTGATACAATGATACATACATCCTGCATAACTTAGTGTCAATATAGGTTCCTTATCACATATATTGCATTTTGTGTTCGAAATACCTGAACTGCAACTCTGTTAACTTGGTCACTCCAGTGTAAATTAGTATGAAAAGAGTATGTATAGACATGTTGCTATCCCACGATCTCAATTCATTACTGATCTTTTTAATTTTTTTTTTTGAAAAAAATAAATGGAATGAAAAAATATTTAAAAAAATAACGTTATTAATTTTTGAAAATTAAAAGGAAAAACGATTTTGTTCGTTTCTAAACAAAGTTTCGCTCCAAATTTAACGATTATGTTTTTAAAAATAGAATTTACGAATCCTCATTTGATAGTGAATAAAAAACCATCTCATAAAAACACCCTGTTCCATTGCATTCGTGACATCTGACGTCACGAGTCTCGTTCACACGTATTCTGATTTTGGATTTGTATGGAATTTTTTCGTTTTGTGCATTTTTTTTACGAAAATTAAATTAATTTGGTTGACTAGCACTTTAGTTATTGTTCAAGATAAAAAACATTTGTATTAAAGATGCCCGTTATAAGGCGAAACCGGCCCGGCTTGAAATAATTAGCAAAAAGTTACAAAAGTTAATATTCAAATTAAATTCCGCCATGACAGAATCTAACTTGGTAAATAATTTAATTACTTTTTTTAGTAAAGCTATTCCTTGCTTTGAAATTTGACATGTTACCTCAAAACTGACCGGCCGTAGATTTCGTGCGTTTTAGTGGGCTTTGAAAAATTGAATGTTCAAAATTACTTTAACTATGAAAACAAACTTTTTTTAATACTGGTATTTAAATAGGAACGACATCATAGATACACAAAAAATGGGCAGGAGTTCCTTATTCTAATACGAATTTCCGAATATTTAAAACATATCATTGGATTTATTGAATAAACAGCTTTATTTGAAATTAGTCTATTACCCCCAAAACTATTTCCGGACACAACTCTGCTTCATCAGAGCTGGAATTATAAATAGTAATTGAGCCAAAAAGCTATACGTTTAATAAATAAATAAGTTATTGTTTTAAATATTTCAATTAAATCGCTAATAAAGCTGATATAATAAGTGAGAAAGATTATAAGTGAAGTGAATAAGTGGACATGGAGTAGTAGATATAAGAATATAGTATTTTTAAATTAATTTTATTATTAAAAGTATTCAACACATTGTGCATTGTATACCCTAAACTCATTGTGAGATCACATGCAGAACCTGCAGTACAGTTTTTAGAAACAAATATGCTTAATATATAAAATAGATAATTAACATTCACAGTACATTAATTACATTAATTACATTTATGACACATAATTTGCATTTGTAATAAAGACATATCACTGGTACATTATAACATAAGTGTACAGAGACACTTATTATAAAGAAACAAATCACTGGTGCATTATATAGTTATACTTATTACAGAGACACATCGCAGCATTAATCCTTAAGGTATTCTTTCAGATAATAGAATTTAAGCGTCTCACTTAGAGACTTTTCGCATTGGCTTGAATTTTTAATGTCAACAAACTGATTAAACTGCAACAAGTCCGAATAACCAGAAATTACAAAATGGATATCAAATTATTCTCCAAACGGAGCTCTTTTCACTTTTAAATAGAAACTAAAACAATTCTTTTTTTTTATTCTTTCAGGGCCCAGTATTATTTAAATCTTTTTAGAATTATTTCCATTTCAAATCGATCATTTCCTTGTGCAATTTGGTTTTGATTGAAATATTTTTGTATTCTTTAAAATGAATACTTCCGATTGAAATTTTTGGTGTTTAGTTTTTCAATCTTATACAAAAAATTATATAAAAGATTACCTTAAACTTTTTCATTGTTTTAATAGACGTACTATATAGTTTAACTAACCATATTAGTATTAAAACACGTAAATCGTGTTTTTTTCATTCATGAATTCTGGGTAGTGCCCACTTTAATACAGACTCCGGGCGAATTCCACGGTTCGGAGTAGAGTTTTGACATTTCATTTCACAGGTCACGGGTTCAAAAGCTTCATCAAGGAGTCATGCAAAAACACGTTCTCTTGGAAGAAACGGTTTGTATCAGCATTTTCATGGGAAACTTTCGAATATCAGGTTCAAAAGTTGTTTTTGAACGACTGAGGAAAAATGTGTTTCCTTTCTTCAATAATAGCTTTTCCACTTCCATTGAGTAGCCGAGTGGAAAACTGCAGCGGGTCCTTATCCAAGTATCGGGAGTTCAATCGCTTGTCTGGATAAGTCTCAACATTTCCCGCTTATAATGATGGTAGGTTTTATGTATATATATATTTTTTTATATTTTCAACCCTAAATATTTTTATATTTCTAACCCGGAAATATTTGTCTTCCATTTAAAATAAAACAATTTACTTTACTAACCAGAGTTCAAGGAAAAATCTCGACCTTTGAGGAATACATCCAAGCCTTTTATATAGAAGAGATATTTATAGTCTGACATTTAAAAGAAGAAAAAACTGAGGGTGCTGCGATCGTTTAAAAGGTTTTAAATGGCAACATAAAGATGGCTCATGAGAATACCAAAGAATGTTTAAAACACCACAATGATCCAAGTGTATATTTTTTGCTTTGACAAATGATTATATAAAAAAATAAAAAAAGTTTAAATTAAAAAATATATCATAATTAAAAAAAATGAGCGAAAAAAAATTAAGTTGTCATAAATCTACAAAAATATTGCTTGAGTAGGTATAAAAATAATAACATCTTTAATAGACCATACTATGTACCAGTAATTTCAACAGTTCGTTCGTAAATGACATCTAAGTTGGACACAATCTCCCTTGCTCGAAATTCTGCTAATAGTGCAGAAATACACTTCCACTGTTTATTGCTTTATTCATTGTAAATAAATTGAAACGGCATATTAATAAATAACTAAAGTGAAAATAGTCGTTGCTGATAACTAATAGATCAATGCGAATTTTCGACAACCAACAACATGACATTTTATTGTTCCAAAATAATAAATATCTACAATCAAATGCCAAGCTGTGTGTTATACGTACAATTCCTATCTCGATAGAAATGCAGCGTTGCACATCTGATAATTTCCATTTAAAATGCATGCTTTCATGCAAAGTGGCAGCATTTCAGTAAAATATGAAAGTTACTTTGTATGCGTGCGGCTATCAGGTATCGTGTGACGCCATTTACCTGTGACAGACGTGTCAAAATGACCTGGTGACAGTTGGACAAATGTCGCGCCCGGCAGTGCCAATGTCACGCCAGATTATTTACGCAACTTGTCACCGTAAATAGACACGTTCATAACGTAGCGGTTACGATGCTGACGCGTGAACCTGCGGCCATATCTATGGTTAACAGGCCATAATCTGCATCCGTGCGTGAACAATTAGCTAATTTTAAATACGCAGAAAGGTTATGAAAGGAATTCAAAGCAGAGAAAGTGTTGTATAATAATTACGTACTACTTTTATAATCTCTACACAAGAGACCCGAAGGAAAATAATGTCTCTTAGGGCATATGTCATCTTTGCGGATGCTGTCGGAAGGGTATTTTTGGGGAAAGGAAAGAGTTAGTATGTTTTTAATTATCACAAATAAATATATATTTTCTTCTTTTCCTCCTTTGATGGTTCTACATGACTACCTATCTGAGTTTATATTACAATTTGGGAGGCGGGTATAGGTACCGCAGCTCTGGAAACCATTAATTGGATAACCAACAGGTCACCCAAAAGGCTTTTGGTACGTTTGGTGACTTATCACGGATGCCCGGGTTCATCCGGGTTTGTTTGTTCTTGGCAGCGGATGTGTCTGCCCACCAACTGCGTGGTAGGTCGAATCGGGACAGGCCGATTAAGAGAAATCCCTTGATACGACCGGGCTCTCTCGACCTTGGAGGGATAATAATAATAATAATAATCGGACCATTTCTATAGCGCCGCTTTTGTGAAAAATCACCTCAGGGGCGCTGTACAAATATTACTTCCTATTCTTAAATTATTTTTATATTACGTCTATTCTACGAATTTATTATTTTATTTTTTTTAAATTTATTTTCTCTTTTTGGACAGGCTATCATTACCATATAAAGACCATATAAAGAGTTACAGTTAAATTATCAAAACTAAATTTAATGTTAAATTGAAAAAAAAAAAGCTATTTGTATTAATGGATGGATTAATACATCCGTCCCTCCTGGACATACTGACCCTCAGATTTCTACCAACCTCTCATACATTTTTCCTTTCCAGAGCTAATAAGGTAATAAGGTCTTTTTAAATAGCGTTCGGTACGATGACGTTAAATTCTTTATTTCATCCCTTCTGTAGTATTCACAATTTTCTTTGCCATACAGCGTTCTTTGCCCCTTAACAATAAAAATCTGTTCAACAATTATTCTCAAAATCCAACTAATGACTTAAACCAAAAAAATATATACGAGTAGGTAGATGGGCACCTATAACTTTATCAGAATCTAAATTTTTGCAAACGGTGTCTAGTATAAAAATAAATTGTTTAAAATAAATAAGAAACAAATATTAATTTTACTTACTCTACATCATTGCCCGAGCGATACTTTCCGCGTATAATGATGGTAGTAATAGGAATTCAAACGTTGTCAGACACAAGTTTTTTTCGTGACACAAGTTTGTATTTCTTTTATAAGAAAAAATAAAATAACACATAACGTTAAGGTATTATTTTCGCTGTTAAACATTACCCATGTTGAGCGGAACAGCAATCAAAGATGTTTAGTTTTATCACTCTAGCATCAGGAATGGATATGATTTCTCTTTGAAATTTATGGATTCATTTCCAAAAATTTTAATTTTAATTAAAATGGGTATATTACTATTTTTTTATTGAAGGAAGCATTTGGAGATGTGACATTATATATGAAATGTTTATGAATTTATCTAACTATATTATATATGTATCTGTGTTTAAGAAGAACGGCTGGGCGACCTGTTTCATACAAAAATTAATTTTGGATTTGAAGCCAAAATACCCACCCACCTAAACCGAATATCAAGTGGTACGTCAAAAAGTGTGTTTTTCATTTAATAGATATATTATTATTTGGATTGTCTATATTTTATTGTGCTTGCAAAGAAATAATCTATTTGAAGATGCTTACAGACTATTGAGTAATGAGGATTTATTATTAAAAAACTCTAAAATTGTAAATCACCATTAAAAGTGAATTGCATTCTGTTGCCATCAGGAGGTTATAAAAATACCCAAAGTAATGTTGTATTTCATCAGAAGCACATTGAGAAAGAATGAGGAAGTATAATCAAATCAACACTAATTCACTTGAAATTAGAAGACAATTGATTGATTTAATATGTTTACACAAAATAATTTACGGTCATCTCGATGCTACATTATGTCTTAGCATTATTGAAATAAATGTTCCTAATTCCTATTGTTTAAGATACCATAGCACATTCAACCTGAATACATTCAGAAATAATATTGCCTACTTTAGTCCTCTGACTCAAATGCGTATGACTATATAATAAGATAGAGTGTGCTAATGTAGACATTTTTATCGATTATTTAGACAGTTTCAGAAAAAATAAAATGTCCTGTTATTAACTAAAAAAATGTAACGATGATTGAGTTAATTATATTACGTATCACTTTTATCTCTCTTTGTGTCTCTTATTTCTATTGTATTATGTATCATTGCGTCAGTTTTTGTAATTTTATGTTAATAATAATAATAATAATTGGATGATATGTATAGCGCCGTTTTTTGTGAAAAATTACCTCCAGGGCGCTGTACAAATATTACTTCCTATTCTTTATCTACTTATGTACAAACAGATAAAGAAAAACATACTTACCTGGCAGGTGGCTTCAGATGAACACAGTTTAAAATTTTAAGTATAGAGATGATAGTTTTACAGTTGCTATTTTATCCTCTTTTTCTATTGTTACATTTATTAGAAGATTGGTGGCACAAGAAGAATTGGTATTTATTGAAATATTTATAATTTTAAGACTGAAAAATATTTATTAAATTGATCTTAAAAAGCGTAAGAAGCTGTTAATAGATATTAACATTTTTTAATTAATTTACACTTTTAGTTATTTACAGTGTTGCGGGCTGTGGACGCATTTGCGCACCGAACCGTGAATTTTTAGGGTATCATTTGTGTGATTATTTGCAGTTTTATGTAATTTATGTCCACTAACTGAGTTTTTATATCTCGATCGTTCTCGCGTAAGTGTAGACATCTGTAAAAACCCAGTTTGAATAAACGAATAAATAAAATCAACTAATAATAAAGTGGTATCTAATTTATGACTCCACGCAGGTTAGGTATATTACAGGTGTGATGAAGTAAATGAACCTAATTACGAATTCAATAAAATCACTAAATCGTGTTGAAATGTAGGCTTTTCGTGCTCAAACAGATTCGTGATTGACATTGTTATACATTCGGAACAGAGATTTTAATTGGTAAGCCATTGTTATTTTTTAATGCTTTGTGGACGTGAGAATTACGGTGATGAGTAAATATTATTTTGTGAAAAGGTAAGACGATATTTTCGTCATACGATGTTTTTCCACTCATTCTATACAAAATGACAGTAAAGAAGAGCGTACCTCACTTACATAAAAATAATTCAATTCTAGAGAACATGTTATTATCATGTACATCAAAACAAAAAATCTATTAAGTGGAATGTAAGTGTTAAGCTATAATATTATTTGAAATTTTCGAGGCGGGTGTGGATACCACCGTTTCGGTAACCATTAATTCTTGTGGTTCGCTACGTTTAGTAACTTATCAGGGGTACCCGGGTTTATGGGGTGAGGCTTGGTTTCGAATGCGTTCGCATACCTGCCAGATTGGGAGAGGCAGGTTGAAGGAGACCCCTTGACCTCTCCAGACGGACTCTCAACCCATTGCCTTTCGCCACAATAGGAAAGATGAAATAATACGCCGTCACTCCTGGACATACTGACCCTCAATATCTGAATGGTGGTATCTTGTATAATATTTACCAATTTGGAACTAACAAAAATATAACACTATGTTTTTTCGTCCCCAATAATTTATATATTTCAATTTACAGTACTAAATATTATCCTAAAATTTAGTAAAAATAATAATCATAATATATCTAGTAATATTAATAATAAAATTATAATTATGTTTTACGTCGTGTTTTTTCCTAATTTTTTCTAATTATTTCTAAAATAAATTAATTATTTTGTGTTACGTAAAAAAAATTTTTTTTTTCAATTATTTCTACATTTTTACTTAATTTCTTACCAACTTTCATCACTTGTCGTTAATTTTTCTCTGTGTGTGTAATTTATATATTCTAAGACTATTATTTTTATATGTATATTATTCGTTTATTCTTGTTATTATTTCTCAGTATACTGTGTATCTCGATGAGGAAAATTACGTTTCCGCAACATATCGATAAGGTCGCGGGTTCAAATCCCGGCGGGCGCAAAAAATTTTTTTTAATTAATTTGTGTTGTTTCACAATTAATTAATTTAAAAATAATATGTAGTATATTTGCGCACGTTCCAGAGTGGAAGATATTCTCAGTATCGCCCTGGTGAAAGACCACCATTCAGAATTGAAACGTTTGCTTGAAATGGCTTTTAGCCGTGTTTGGTGACCAGATCTGAATAGCCAGGTATTTTCCCCACCTTCCTCTCCCCCTTCTCCTTCCCCTCCCCAATACCTTCAACCTCACAATATTCCCCAATTGGGAATGCCATAGTCTCCCTGGCTCCAGACGGTTGGGAGCAGTTGAAACTCTTGTGCGGTATTCATCTAAAAAAAAAAAAAAAAGTGATAACTAGTGGTTTAAACAAAACATTCCCTAATCATTTTATTAAAATCTAGCAAATAAATAATATGCGTTTTATATAACACAATTCGAGGGGAAGATATAAATATCAAAGTGTAAAGAAAGTTCAAACTCTAGCCCCATTCCTCTTGTCGTGCTTTACTGTGTCAGAACATATGTTCTGCCGCGTGGAATCTGAACAGGTTAGACATCTACAAAGGCTATAGTTTTTGAGCTCAAATAAGCTATTGCTAAGAATTTCCAAGAGAAATGGTCTATCTATTAGATTCGTGACAATTTTGCATTCCAGGAGCGAACGGAATTAATTTCTCTAAATCTCAAGCCCAGTGAATCTATTTCATCAAATATCGCATGGATGGTTGTATTATTAATATAGTACCGGAAATATGTGAAGCTCCAACTGCTGAATTTTAAGCTGAGATGATAAAATAGGTTACAATTACGGAACTCGCGGGTTCGAATTCCTGGTAAGCAAATACATGTTCCTTACTTAATTTGTACTATTACAAATTTAAATAATATACAGCATATTTGATTCACGCTCCAGAGTAGTAGATGCTCACAAAAGACCACAATTCGCGAGAGAAACGTTGCTTAAAATCGCTTTAGTCATGTTTGGTGACCACATTTAAATAGCCTGGTAAGTCCCCGCCCTCTTATGCTTCAACGTCTTCCCCTCGTAGTGCAATAATAATATTTAAAAAAGTATAACATGGAAATATCTATGAATATTGTGGCTATCCAACTATTTTCCAAGTTTAAAAGTAAAAATATTCAGAATTTTTATAATTTTACTAATGTTTTGTCTTTAATGATATACCTTTGGAACGTTGAACACCCTTGATCTAATAATTCCCTAGTGTGCCGAGGGTAAATTTCTCCACGGCCCGTCATGCACCGGCAGTCTGTTTCCATAATAACTTCCTTGTTTTTTGCAAATTGATGTTTTTGTAAATTGTGCCGCCTTACCAGATAATGTGTATATACTCGTATATTCAAAAACAAATGTCTAGAAATTGTTGATTTTCAAGAAATGCAAAAATAAAATCTGTTCTTGAAGCGAGTAAAATAGCTTTCAATATTTATACTGCCGAGAAGGCCGCGAGATGGAGTCTAAGTGATTAAACTAAGAAGATGTACCACTTTCTCCAATGAACAACAAAATGATTTATAAGGCTAATGCGTTGTTAAGTAACTGTTCATTGTATACCCACAGCTGTCCTTCATAATGTGGGAGATAATCATATTTTACATATTTTATGCTTAGTTAATAGCCTGCGCTGAAAATACTGAAAGTAGACACGTAGAAATAGTATCGGTATTCGTCAAATATGTGTCAAGTTTTTGAATAATAACAAGATTTTTCCCTCAAAAGTGGAAAAGGGTAAATTGAATGATTTTATTTTTCATGTCCAGTTTTAATTTACAGAACTATTTTTTTGTTGTTGAAAATGAGTATTTAATAATAACTATAGTTATTTAATTTATTGGAATAACGTATTGAAGTATATAAACCTCATTGTATTATTTAATCATTGAAGAAGATAATATTAACAAATCTCAATTGAATTATGAAACAGAAAAAGACACAGAAAAGAAAAGTATCAGAGCATGTGGGCATCAAACTCAGGACCTCTATGCGACCTTGACCATCGAGCTAATCAGACCTTGTTATATTCCATCATTTTTTATCGATGTCGTACAACAAATTTTAAGACTAACCAATAAAATCCACAATTAATTCCCACATTATAGGCTGCTGTCTTTTTGTATGATTACAAAGTTCTACCCGAATATATTTACAATCTAGATAGTGTCTCGGATATCCCCATCCGATCTCTATTTAAATGGGACATCTATTGACTTTAATAACTTATTGAAGCTTATAAACCTCATTGTAATATTTAATAATTGCAGGAGATAATATTAACAAATCTCAAATGAAATATGTTACAGAAAAAAGCAAAGAAAGTTAAAATCCAAAGAGGTAAATTTTATTACGTGTGACAGCTGTTTCGTCTTCCAAAGGTATTATCAAACTGTGTGTATCTATATATATTATTTCTGTATAGATACTTATAATGAAACCCTTCAAATAATTTCATTACTATTACCAATGCCCTTATTAATTTCCGAGTAGTTCACTCAACTCAATCATTGAAAAAGATAATATTAACAACTATAAATGAACAAAGAAGAAGCTGATAAAAATACAAAAAATATAAAATAACGATCGCAACTGGGACTTGAACCCAGATCCTATAATCTTACCGGGACCAATACTTTACCAAATGAGCCACTGAGACCTAATTGTATTTTATCATTATATCTCAATTTAAGAATTATCAGCGACATCTTCAAATTAATTCTGACGTCTTTGGAATGAATACCTTTGATCTTATACAATGATCAAATATTAAAATATGTTATTCCTGATAAAAACTTAAATGAATTTTATTCAGTATGCACTAGAAATAGAGCAATAGTACGTATTTAATCCTTCCTTACCGGTGCTGTCGACTGATTTGATATGTCTCTAATTATTTCAATATCTCTGTAAATATATCAAGCACAAAGTTCATATTTAAGATACTCCTCAGCAAAACATTTATTACACAAATTACGCGGTCCTTATATTGTAGTATGCGTCATGGACGAATCATGCGTTTTAAGGTATATTCACATCTACCGGCACCGTGCAGTGCAGACACGTACAGTGGCAGGCACGGCGCAGAAGAGAGTATTCATATTACACCGTGGATGAATATGTTCATAGATAATGTAAGCAACTAATTTTGCCGTGCCTGCCACTTTACGTGTCTGCACTGCGCGGTGCTGGTAGATGCGAATCGACCTTATGCGCGCTCTGTTTTTTCCTTGTTTTTAGCACATATATACGATATTTAATTTATTTACTTTTAACCCTTGGAGCGCCGAACGCCCGCGATTTAATACTTCCGTCGTATGCCGAAAGTCTTTTTTCGTAATAGCTTACTCGTTTTTTCAAAATAATATTTTTGTAAATTGTATCATCTTATCAGATAATGTGTTTATATATTTATGTATGTCTATCATAGATAGTTTCTACGGAATAACTACTCATATTCAGAGAAACGGTTTTTAGACATTTGCCGATTGGAATGCCAGTGTTTAATGGATATAAATTATGCGTATCCAATGGATATTTCAGCTCAGTGTTAATAAAATGATTTACATAAGTAATAGTGGTAATTATTCAATTACATCCATTTTTTTTAAACTACATTTGTGCCCTGTACACTGAGTGTATAGCACCGAATACCGAAAAAATTTCTAGCAACGTAAGAGAAGGGTTTCAAAGAGGAGGCTTCCAAAATTAATGCTGGTGGAAATTCCAGAGAGAAAAGGTTTAGTTCACTACCCCAGTCAAAGCTGGGGAAACCAACTGCAGAGGCTGTGCGAGGCGACATGGCTGACGCCGCTGAAGTAGCGTAGGACAAGGATGCCTGGAGGATCCTTGTCAAAGTGATGGATCCCCGACCTGACTAGGGTAAAGGAAAGAAAATATTGTTGAAATTTTATTAGAAATGATTTTTCAATATGCCGTATGTCATGACGAAAAGATTTTAATTCCTAATCTTCATTTGTTTTCGCGTTAAGTATATGAAAAAGCCTAATATCCATGGTAACTGTTCTCTGTGTTAAAAACTGACATAACCGAGTTTTGCTGAACTTATTTGTTCTTAGGGTATCTTAATACTCATTTTCAGATAAAATATTTACATTGGAAAAAAACAAGCAGCGAGCATCTCAACAAACAGGAACTGACTATTACTTGGCGTACCATTAAATAAATTCATAGTGCGTATATTTTTCTTTATTTTTTTATATGAATACCGCACAAGAGTCCCAACTGCTCCCAACCGTCTGGAGCTGTAAGACTATGGAATTCCCAATTGGGGAATGTTGTGAGGCTGAAAGTATTCGGGAGGGGAAGGAGAAGGGGAAGTGGGAGGTGGGGAAATACCCAGATATTCAGATCTGGTCACCAAACACGATTAAAAGCCATTTCAAGAAACGTTTCAATTCCGAATGGTGGTCTTTCACCAGGGCGATACTGAGAGTATCTTCCACTCTGGAACGTGCGCAAATATACTATATGTTACTTTTAAATTAATTATTTGTGAAACAAGACAAATTAATTAAATAAAATTTACTTGCCGTCGTCGATGGTCGAGAGCCTTACCCGTCGACCATGGAGGTCGTCATATATACTCGTTTAAATACTGTTATTTGCAAAGGAGCCGCGTGTTATTGTAATATGTTGGGGATTTACAAGAATTTTCAGCGCTTTCGTTTTTCAATAACCCACTATCTAAGAATCTAAGGTTCCTCTACGAGTTGAAATAATATTTGTGATAAAAATTCAACTTTCTTTGATCAAAAATCATTTTATTTGACCTTTTGAGTATTGTCATAAAATTCTAGTATTGTGGTATTTATATTATTCATTTTTAATTTGACCTTTGAAATAATTTTTAGTTTGAAGGATTAATACCACATTTACATAGAAATTATACGTACACCCTATTTTCATTTTCTTTTTAAATTTTGATTTAAATAAGGCTAAATTAAAGAAAATCGCCTTTCGCTTTGATCCTAATAATACCAAATATCGTTTTATTGTTTAATTTATTTTACTTTCGCCGTAATTCAAACGTGTTTTTTGATCCCTGGAGGAATTAAATTCTGATGCTATAAAACTAATTATAATGTGACCTTTCGTGGTATTTAAATCATTTTATGTACCTACCTGATTAGTATTCCTTTAGCTGATTTACATAGAGATGAACTTTTAATTTAAGATAAACTAACGTTTATGGTTATAATAAACACTGAAGGTTAATAATTGTTTGATATATTAAAAACAATTTAAAAAACATTTAAAAAATTACTCTCTTCTAGATTTATCATTTTTTTTTCGATTTATATAATTCTATTAAAATCATATTTATGTGATATTTTGGTGAGATGTTGGAAGTGTTAATAATAAATGGAAAATTTATACTGCGCCGTTTTTGTAAAAAATCACCCCATGGGTGCTGTACAAATATTACTTCCTATTCTCGAACTAATTACGTACAGATACAGAAAAACATACTCGCCTGGAAGGTCACTTAAGATAAACATACCTTTATTAGAAAATTTAAGTTTGGAGAAATTATTACCATTCTTAAAATTACATTTTTATCTTTCTGCACTATTGATATTTCATTTATTAGAAGATTAACAATAAAGAGCTGGCGATCATTTAAAATATTTCTACTTTCTTCAAAAGATTGATATTCACTTTGTGGCGTCATTATTAATAAATGAATTAAAATTTACTTTGTAATCACCACTTTATTAATAATATGCATATCAACATGTTTCGAAAGTGATGCTTAACTCGTTTGGAATACATAGAATACTAAATATATTATGTATCCCTTATATTCCTGATGAGGAAAGCATTGCTTTCGAAACATAAAAGTATTTTTTATTTCATTCATTGAAATATTTATATTTTTATTGATCATTTTTAAGAATGGAGAATAATTACAAAATGACCTTAAAAAGCTTAAGAATTCAAATGAAGTTATTTCTTTATTTTATTTCATGTGGAATAATATTAATTAATCCAGAAAATTCGGTATATACAATTCTCCCAACTTTTTAGATTTTTGAGGACTATTGAATGAAGTTAACATGAGTAATATTCTAAGGTTAATCACTATGGGCAGGTGAAGGACATGAGATGAATAATGTTGTCATTTATTAGCAATAAGGTTAGCAGTAATTCTGCTCTACTAATGTCGCTGCAAATCGTAAAACGCTCTGATCTTGACTCCAGCACTGGGGAAATAATATGTGTATCATCTACTCTGGAAAAAATACAGTCCATAACCGGAAGAACATAGCTGGAAAGTATGTTTACGAGACATGGAAATACTGATAGGGATAATGAAAGAAGGGTAAATGCAGGAAACTCCATTAATGGAGGACTGAACGCGGTTAGAGCTTACAAAAAATTGTCCAAAGATACGAAATTACCAGTACATAATAGATTGATGATACCAAACCTGATGCATGGAAGTAAGGCATGGAACTGGCAGAGAAAGGAAGCAAGAGGACTGAATGCTATAGAAATTAGATCCCTGAGGTTAATGTATGGTAAAACACGATTCGCAAAGAATAGTGAAGAAGGCTGATGTGAGGGTAATGACTAATATTAAGAAAGGGATGCTTAGATGATTTAGCGGATGAACGAAGAGAGGAGTGTAAGGATATTATATGGAAGAAGAAGGCGGGGATGCCCGAGAAAGACATGGCACAAACAAGTGAACCAAATATTTAAGTTTGTCAAAATAGCAGGAGACAAGTTAGTAAGTTAGTTGGTGACATGCATACATATTTATTTAAACTTATATTCGTGCCAGCAGGATTTGAATCCACAACCTCTAGCCCAGAATCAAGGAAATTACAGCTTCACCACGGATGCTGTCAATAAGACTAAACATTTAATTCATTGATTTATTTTTCAGTTCGGAATTTTTTTTTCATTATTGGGTTGCGACCTTTTGGCTCTGTTTTACCATTATCGCAATAACCCACATGCATACTAATTTACGGGCATGGTACATTCTTTACGAAAAAAACATCAATACAACAATTATTGCGCATCGCTCCGAAATATGTCTGACACATCGGCATCACAGGCGGCATCTTCGCACTCAAATGACTTCTACGAGATTTTGGGCAAATCCTTTATTGAAAAGATTCCGAAATTTATTGTACCTACAACTTATTGTATCGTATGCGGGAAAGCCTTAATGAAGCCGTGTAGTTTGTTTAGCTTTTTTATTTGACATTTTTGTTGTTACCTATTTTCTATGGTGGCTTGGTCCGTATTATAGCAAGTAGTAAAATAAGGTAATCTATTTGGTTAACGTAATAACATATGTGTAGTACAATTGTTATGTAATACAATTAAGAGAGTCTAGTCGTTGGAAGAATAATCCTTCTAGCCGCTAGTTAAATTAAGATAAATCTAGCAGTTCGTCGGCGCTACAACCAATAACGGCACGTCTCGCCGGACATCATCATGATTGACCAATGAGACAGCGTACGGGGTAATTTCCGGCCGCTGGATGGCAAGGGCTCGTACTGAGCAAACGCTCGACTCCTACTCCAGATTCAGAGTCATAAGCTGCGTTCTGCATGCCTATGGGCACGTAGCCGCCCGTAATTACATCAGTACTTTATAAACGCCTTGCTACCTCAGCATTGCATATAAATATTTAAGCCAGTGACCAGTGCAATAACTTGCTGCGTCCTGTCTGCCCTTGTGTGTAAAATCCAGAGTCCCTAGTCTGCACACTCTACACCAACGGAATCGTGACTGCTGTCGACGCCCGCCATGTAAGCAGATTTGAATTCACTCTACGGTATGTGCTGTTAATAATTGGGCCCTTTTTTTATTTATATAAGAATTACATATATATAACATTTAATAGTACAGATATAATAGCTAATTACAAAAAAGTATTAATTTATTTTACAAAAAATGCCCAACTCAATAGAGAAAGATTTCTCGTGTTTGAGTTGCGGAGCACTGCCATCTAGCGACAGTAGTGAATAAATAAAGTACATCGAGAATATGTTAGTGAAAGACTAAAAGTACGTGATACTAGAAATACAACAATAAGGCGCATATAAGATATTAAGATACCCTTGAACAACATGTTCGGTCGGAGATTCCTCAGAGAGAGATTATTAAGAAACAGATTAGAGTAGGATCATCCCCTAGATTTAAAACCCCGTATGTAATTACTTGCAAATGTTGTCCTGTAAATAAACCCTTGTCCAGAAAGTACCCATCTCATCATTTGAGTAGTTAGTTACCTTTCCCGGCATAATGCTGCGGCCGACCATACGACATTGAGATAGGAGATGAGATGCCCTACCAGCTGAGCTAACCACGGTGGAACCTGAGATCAGCCCTGCTTCTGACCTTGAGGTGAGTTAAACTGCCTTCATATCACCAGCACTCTTCTCCCCCTTTCTTACCTTGTTACACTGTCGAGTCCATCTTTTCCCCCTTGTAACACTGGTCTCCAACGCGGGGACCCATTCATTTCCCTATTGTTACACCAGCGGCCAACTTGGGGCCCCATCTTCTCCTCCTTCCTTACACTGTCTAGTCCTTCTCCCCTTTTCCCTATTGTTACACACTTTACATTACGTAATACAAAAAAATCAAAAGAGTAATTTAAAAATACCTGTACTCAAAATAAAAATAAAATTTTAAAAAAACATTGATTTATGCAATCATATTAAAAATAAATATTCTTACAGTCCAATACAAAAACAACACAGAAAAAGTTAAAGAACGTAGGAATAAATCATTTTGAATAAATTTACGAATAGACTAAATCAAATCTACGCGGTGACGTGCGAGATACTTTTAGCTGCCGAGAGATCACTGATTAAAAGGTGTCTGTTTTTTTTTTAAATACCCTTTGTTTATTATTCAATATTGCTATTATGGTTACAATTTTTGTGAAGCCTTCTAACTAGTGTACAGCAAAAACCTAAAAAAATACACGAAATTTAATGACAAACAAATAAGATGTAACTGAAAATATGAAAATTTGTAAATAGAAAACCCTCAACTCAATTTCTTGTACTGAAGGAATTAGCTTGGAACTCTTTTGACTTTCTCAAAACAATATCTGATGAAGCTTATTTAAAAAAAAAAATGCACGTTTTCTAAGTATAAAGACCCACAAATTACAATTTCTTTTTAATAGATATAATTCTTAATTTAAGGAATATCTACTTTTTATCGCGAAATTTGCATAGGTACTTACCGTCGTAATTCTATTTCTCAATTTGAATTTTGGTAAGATAATGTAAAAAAACGATTTTCGCAAAGGTTTTTCTCGCCTGTCATATAAATGTTAATATTAAATCATTTTGCTTTGATCTAAATTCAGTAATAAGCTCAATCTTATCTTTGAAGCTTAACTGATTGAGTGACAAAGTCATTACTGAAATTCTTTCGTTTAATTCGACTTCGATTTTTAGTAATATTTTCAATTCAAAATCAATGAAAAAAAAAATTAAAAGTAAATTATGAAACTCTACAGATATTTATTTTTTCAGTGCGTGTTTATTTAATATTTAATATGATAGGAATGTCGAGAATTCCTACAGTCGTAAATCTTATCATCTCTGCCTGGCATTGTTTCTCTGCATCCATTGTTTTGAAAATACCACAGATGGAAGAAGCTGCGTCGGTCACCAATAGGCCTCAAAAAACCGGATTAGAAGCTCAGAAATGAGATTTTTATAAATATTTGTGTCGAAGGCAGAGATGGATTTAAAGGGTATTTTAATTATCTTCTTATGTCCTATTTTAATGGCCTTTGTAGAATTACAAATATCTTTTTAAGATCTTCTAGTTTTCTACAAGTTTTGATTGCTAGTTTCGGAATGTTGTGCTTCATGGCTGCCAAATCTACCTGACTAGTATTAGTACAACTAAGTATTCCGAGATTTAGCTTACAGGATGAAGAATATCCCATCGATAGACGTCGCCAATGTAAAAAAGGCTCTAGAAGAATGAGAAGTCCCTTTTTAATCAGCCAAATTACGTCTTAAGTTCTATAGAATTAAACGCGAAAGTAAGCAAGAATCGAATCAGAAACCATAAAACGAACCCTCAAAGTCAGATGTATAACTTTGCTAAAGAAACCATCAATAATTAAAAAAAATATATATAATAATCTTTGTGGATTTGGAGGAAACAAAAATGTTAAAAAAATATATTTATAAATCCAGAGAGTGAATCCAGAAAGAAAGTAATCTTCGTCCATCCCTGGTCGTGTATTGAGAATATTATAATTTGATACGTCAGAAGGCATCATATTTATTACCTCTTTAATTTAATGGAGTCTCCAGCGCCCACAGGCCCCGACGGTCCGTGTTAATTATACGCAGATATTCCGTTGTACCGTTTATGACATCGTTTTCTTCGTGTTAACGAATAACTTTCGTTGGCTGTCGATGTGTAATCCGGAGGAATGTCGGAAGCCTGATTTTATGAACCACGGTTCTGACTTTCCGTATGAGGATGTAGGCTTCAAGTTAATTGTATGGACGAGACGAGGATCAGCGTTAGAAGCGGAGTTTCTTGATTTATATCACGAGATGCTGATGAAGTTTGAGGGGATTTCATGAGACAGAAGTGTGATTCATATTTCTATTAGGTCTCGGATTACTTTATTTATGGGTAAAACAGGTTGAGTTTTACTCATAAGTAAATAAATCACAGAAAAATACGTCTGTAATGGAGCTAATTCTTCTGGTTTCATCTAAAAATAAAGTCAAATTAGATCTGAGATAAGGAAAACCTACCAGTCCATTTATTATAGAGGTGTTTAGCAAAAAGACTGCCACTATTACTTATCCTTGCAGTTTTCTAGCATCGTAATAGTATAATGGAATTAGATATGAACGGAAACATGTGAAAAAATGAAAGCGTCATATTGTCATCAACATCATGCTAATACGATTTAAATATTTTATTTTTCCCCTTAAAACGTTTAGACTAAGGTTGGGAACAAATAGTCAGTCAATAATTTGCCCACTTTTATTAAAATATATGAATTTATTTACATATTTATTTATTTATTGATGCCCAGAAGCCTTTTACATGTTGATATATTTATCTCAAATTTAGTACATAAAATAATATTTAGCGTTTAAAAGAAGTAAGAAGGTACAATATAAGTATGTAGTTACAGCGTCATGAATGACAGTTTTACCTGTGGTTACATTATACGAGTAACTGCAGGTTGTACAAAAGAGTATAACAAATGTTTAGTACGTAATATAATAACATAAGTATAAAAAAGTGAGTAAGTAGTAATGTTATATAAATCTCTTTTTATCCATTTACCTTTTCCTAGTTCATGGCTAATTGATCTCCTACGGTCATTGTTCTGTGGTATTTCAATGTTATGATATAAAAATATATTAATGACATTCACATGTATATAATTTGAATATTAAAATAAAAAGACAAAAGATCAATGTTTTTCTGCATTATTAATGGATAGTTTTTTAAATGACTAATTTGAACCACACCCAAAAATAATAATTTAGGTGAATTTTTATTTCAATATTATAAAGAAATATTTTAAACAGAAGGAGAACGACATGAATTAAGAACATATTACGTAATACATCGTTTTTATGGGCATCTCGCTCAACTGACCTACTACCGCAGGGGTTGAGTTAACTCATCTTCTATTATTACTGGTCGTAGAATAGGTGAAATGTTTATGAAATATAATATAACTGCATGGAACATAAATAGTAGGATCTAGGTCTCATACAAAAATTAGGTTTTATTCCAAAATCATTTTATTAAAATATTATCATTAAAAAGCGCTCAAACGACCACTAGGTGTCCACATGTATTTAAAGGGAATTATATCACCCTAATAAACTTTTTGTTTACTTTTCTCATACTAACTGCACTAAACTTCGCCAACTTCATCTCACTCTTATTTTCTAATATTTCTTACATGTATTATTTTATTTATTTGTTTTATGTTAACGCAACCATTGTATAAATACTCATAGTACAAAGGACAAAATAATTAAAATGAGAGATACAGAAAAAGAACAACACATACATAGTAAGTCAATGAAGCAATGACAAAAATAGGACCAAAATACACATTTGAGAGAACACTCTAGTCAAAACCTCTACAGGGTTTTCGTGTAGTTCATGATGTTAAAATTGATATATTAAGAGGAACGGCTGCGCGGTCCGTTTCATACAAAACTTAATTTTGGATTTGAGGTCAAAATACTCGCCTAACCTATTGATATTTTTTTTCATCAAAAGTATAGTAAATATCTAGTACGGATTAGAAGTAATTTTTTTTTATTTACAATATGAAATATAGGCCATAAAAGGAATTGATTTTTACCGATTTAAGATGTACCATTAACCATTATTTGGGGAATAACAATGATTTAAAAAAAAGTTTTACCCCATTCAATTTAAAAATTAAATGAATAAACATTATGGTGGACTTTAAATTAAATTAAAAACAACCAGTTTACTTTGTAACACAAATTTGCATAACTTAAAATATCGACCAGTAAAACTTTTTTTTTTAAATATATTTTTTTACGTAATCATATTTATATAGCAAATATGATAATTTAAAAAAAAAAGATAAACCCGCAAAAAAATTTCTAAGTTGCCTCTAAAATTACGAAAATAAATTTTTTCATGGCATATACTTCATAATTTAAAACAAAAATAATTAAAATACTTCTCATACGTATTAGATATTTACTAAACCTTTAATTTTAAAAAAATTGTCTTTCAGTTCGGATGTGTGTTTTGGCCTCAAATCCAAAATTAAGTTATTTATGAAACAGGCAGCGCATCCGTTCCTCTGAAATGATATTCTTTAAAGTTCATTTTGGTAAAAAAACAATAAAAATCATTTATACTGGTACCAAAAGTTCAAGGCCCTGGCTTGGGTTAACAATCTTAACATTCTGGACAGTGGAGAATGGTACCCATAATTAGTTAAATGCTGATTGAGCAAAACAAATAATTGTTTCTGTGGTCTATGGCAAAGAATAATTCAAATGAGATCAAAGCCTTTTCTATGCTTTTATAATGGAGAATTGTTTGAGGTTTATTTTACAATTTTATTACATTATATCGCTCTGATCTCAATGCAATTCCACGTAAGAAGTGGACACAGTTCACCATCAAATGTTCAAGAAATATAACACGTTAATATTAATTTATTATCTATATAATACAACGGTTATTTCATTTCATGAAGCCATTCTCCCGCCGTTAATGAAGTTGATAAAAACTCTTACTCGAGTATTTCGTTTTTTTCATGTTATGCAACTACTAAAAGACTTGACTTTGAACGAAAAAAATAAAGCAAAACCATCTCTAATGAGCGTATCCAACCCAGACTGCACGTCTCTGTTCAATTGCTTTGAGAGTGTTGTCATTAGTGGAATTGGGGGCTATGAACAAAAAGTCTGGACATTTTTTTCTGCTCTTCTTTTTTTTAATAGAAGAAAACAAACCTCGGATTAAATTACGTTACGATTTATAGTGATACAATGATATGCAACTTGAACTGATTTATTTATTAAAACATTGAAGAAAATATTAGCGCATCTCAAATGAAACGTGAAACAGAAAAAGAAACTAAAATAAAAATAAAGTATAAAGGATGGCAGGGCTATCAATTAGGTTATTCATGATTCTATATAATACAACTAGGTCTGAGGTTTATATAATAATCAATAAATTATTCCTATATATTATTACTTTTTAAAGTGCAATTCAATTTGAAAGGCCGGTACAGGTACCGCCATCGCCTTGGGAACCATTCATTGCATAACCAATACCTCTGGTCCAGGTCACCCACCCCAAGTAGTTCACCGCATAATATTTGTCCAGATCTTGGCGGCGGAAGCGTTTGCCCACCAGCTATGTATTTGGTAGGCCGAATCAAAAGAAGCCGGTTAATGAAGACCTCTTAACCTTTCCACCTGTCATACCTATTTCTTCACATAACTTCCTCTCCTTCCTTTCCTCAAAACGACCCTTCACACAGTTTACCTAAATATGACAAAGGCCCTAAGAGAAATTATTTTCCTCAGTTTTGTCCGTTTTTTTTGGATATTTGGAAACCTTTTTCATATTTTGAGGGTTCGGACCTATTGCATTTTCATTTCTATTTCTACACCAAATATGTTTACATTTGTTTTAAATCTCAACAAATCATTTTTCAAAGATTACGTATATATATATTATTTTTATTTAAGTGTTTTAGAGTTAAAAATTAAAAACTATGCAATTATTACGAAACTATCCAACCATCTAAATGGATAATAAAACTTTTTTTCTAAAATCTGCAATAAAAATTAATTTCAACTGGTATATGTACCTGGGATTCCTGAAGTTGATGAAATTGACATAAAATTTATACTTACTGTATTTTTGATCATGTTATGTATATAATAGTGTTGACAAGGAATTAAGATAATTAAAGAAAATAATGCAAAAAAAAACTTTTTTTTTCAGAAAAATTGTATTTATTTATCAATTGTGCAATTAAAGTAAATGGTTATTTATTATAATTTCTTCAAAAGATTGGTATTCACTCTGTGACGTCATTATTAATAAAGTAAATAAAAATTATTTTGTATTCACCACTTTATTGATATCCACATGTTTCGAAAGCGATACTTTCCTCATCAGGAATATACAGAATCCATAAAATATTTAGTTTTGTATATATTCCTGATGAGGAAAGCATCGCTTATGAAACATGTTGATATGTATTCAATAATAAAGTAGTGATTTCAAACTAATTTTTAATTCTATAATTTCTTCAAACGATTGGTATTCACTTTGTGGCGTCATTATTAATAGTATTCTCTGATGAATAAAGCATCGCTTTCGAAATCTGTAAATTTCTGTATTTTAATAAAGTGGTGTTATTTTTAATAATGTGACATAAACAATGCAAATTATTTTTTTTTATTTTCATTTTTTTATTGCTCTTAAAAATAAAAATTTCGTTTACAGCCTCTCCACATATCATTAATAATTTATTTCAAGAATCGATAGAAACCTCTTATAATATTTTTCTAAATTCGGTCTGTAAATGACTCTCATACATAGTTACAATGGTCATAAAATCGTATAGGAACAGTTTAGGCGTTGTTTCTATAATAATAAATTAAATAACCCATATTTTTAAGATTCTCAAGACATGAGAAGATCCACCCAAGTAGTCGTTGAGAATATTTGAAGAAAATTCAAGCATTTCACCTGCAGGCTAGTCGAGCGGGTACCAGAAATGATTGTGGGTTCGTATGATCTCAAATTACTGGGCACTTCTCAGAATTGGTCCATTAACCCAGACATTAAGATAAACATCTCCTATGTGGTTACGTTCCCCGTGGCAGTATCTCCTGACCCATATCTCCAGCATTGGGTGGGATAACGTCATATCCTCACGACTTACGCGCTACTTTCTACCAGATCAAAAACACGACAGGTCAAGGCCGTCAAAACACGTGTACAATAATAAGTACACGCCGAACAGTACGCAGTGAACACATGTATTAAATAAAAAAATGCGTTAAGCTGTTATAAATATGCCTACCATTGAACAAATTGTATAGAATTCTTTCATGTTTCTGGAATTCATATGTTTGTTTTGTTATATTCGTTTTGATGTTTACTTCCTTTCTTTACATAATTACACAATTGCAAAAAATGTGAGTAAAAGAAACATAACGCATAATAATATTATACGTGTAGTATTTTTTTACGGTAACTCGCACTTATTTCTATACCCATCTGTGTTTATCATGATTTCAATTAATTCATTTGTTCAAGAAAATTGTTTAAAGATTAAAAAAAATAAATAGTCGAACACTTATTATTTTAGTATCCTGGGTAAGGTACCTACTTTACTGTCGAAATGAATTGGTTGTAGTTTTGATTGCAGTAGTGGTTTAAAACTAAGTAACGATTGATTTCATTATAACAATAATTATATCACAGTTTTCTTTTCTTAAATTTGACATCAATTAATGGTCCGATGGTTATAAATAAATATATTATTATTATTAACTAAACTAGCTAACTATCCATCACGCCGTTTCTCCACAGGGGTAGGCAGATAGCCCGAAAGCCAAACAATTCGACCTTGGCACACACTTCTTGCTTCATTCATATTCATACAACGTCTCATACATTCTCTTTTGTTATTCCGACTTCTAACATGGCCCGACTCAAGTATTTGATATACTTGATCATACCTTGTCTTCCTCGGATATTCCTGGCTTCTTCTTCCATTCACATCCACGTCATATATTATCTTTACACTCCTTTTTGCATTAATTCGCTCTATATTCCCAAACCATCTAAGTATCCCGTTCTTAATCTTACTCATTTCCTTGCGTTACACCAACCTTGCATTATTTACGTATCTCAACATTTTTCGCACGATTATACACGGTTTTCTCACACATTCGTTGCAGAGATCTCATTTCCACAGCATTCTGTCTACTTTCATCCTTCCTCTACTAGCACCATGCCTCACTGCCATACATCAGGGTTGGTATCAGCACTCCATTATGGACTGCTAGCTTCGCTTGTTTGGTCAACTTATTGTTAGCGACAACTACGGTTCCTTATTACTTTATGATAAAGTGATGTACATTAAAATATTTACCTTTTGGTGATTTTCAAGTGAAAGAACAAAATCAAAAATATAAAACTGACTCGTTATTTTTGCTAGTAACAATTATCGTAATATCAGCCTAAGTGCATCAACTTGATTAGTATATACATTTCCCATACTACAAAGTAGGGGAAATCAGAATAAGTTTATTTTCAACGAAACACATGGTATTCTGTCACATAGGCTTTAAAATTTTATGAAATTTCATAAAGTTTTTTTTTGCCGTAATAAAAAACAAAACTGTTTTTTTTATTTAGTACTTTTTTATCAGTTTTATAAAATTTTACAATTTGGGGGTATTCACGTATTCACATTCAATTATTTTGTTATCTGCATGATTTTATTTTTTTATTATTGTGGAGTCCAAAATATGTTGCTATGAAGTTACTAAAAAAAATCGATCATAATAATATAATCATAATATCATAATCATATAATGGATATCCATCGTATTTAATTTACTTAGGGCTACTTCAATATCTTCATTTTTTATATGAATACTTCCAACGGAGACATGTCTAGATATTATCCTCAATCAAACCTTAATAAATATTAAAACTTAATTTTTTTAGAGAGTTTAGCGATATCGCTGAATGTTTAAAATAGTTAAAAATATGTTTGTACATTATCTACATATATTTAATTTCGATAGTTTGTTCATTTTATTGTTTTTTATCCTTGTCAGAAGTTTATCTCACATGAGTTTTGATTAACAGCCTAAGACAATAGTAAATTATTGTTCGAATATAAGAAATTGTGATATAGATACAAAAAATATTTCATATGCGAGTATATTGGGATTTATTATAAAGTGTTAAAAAAACCACCAACACTTTTCGATACTTATAAAATATTTGAAGTTCTCATTTGTAAATGTGTGTTAACTTTTGAAGGCTTCGTATATTTTATCCCAGTCTAAGAAAACAATAAAGCCTTTGTATCAACACATAAAAGAACACGTCCATGTAAAATCATTATTTATATTATACATGAATGATTTCACAACGTATCGCACGTCCTATTTAAACGTTTTTGTTTTATTTTTTGTATATGATACGTTTTTTTTTAAATTTAAATAAGTGGTTATTAAAAACAATACATGATTACCGCAGTGTACTAAAGTAAACATAATAAAGCTGTTAGTCACCACAAAGAAACAAGGTGAGAGAATTTTGTTTAAATGATGAAATCATTAAAAAAAGTGTTTCGTTTATAATAACATCAGAGAAAAACATGAATCAGTTTTGAAATGACATGAATATAAAATTATATTACTTTCCAAAATGTTCATCTTTCTTGATTATTTTCAATGCACTATAAAATCCACGATGATTTGTGAAGATCATTTAATCAGCATAATTATTTTTTTAAGTATCTCTTACTCGGTTAATTAGTACGCACCAGTAACAAAGTTTTTGTTTAATATTATCGTACATTAGCATTATTCACGTATGGAAAATTTAATTTCACATTGCATCACGCACATCACTTTCGATTTTTTTTAGTAAGGCTCTATGTAGATACCTATGTAATTAGGATGTTTTCAACTGACTTGCTCAGGAATTGTATAAAAAATTGATAGATTATGACATTACTATCTGGTGAGAAGTTTCAGAAAAACAGGAACTTGAATTTATAGTCATTCAAAGAAAATAAGTAATAAATTGACGGTTACTAAAAGTTACCACACAAAATAGACGTTTGATGATAAACAAAAAGCAATAGGTTGACAGTGTTATTCTAAGGTGAAATTTCCTCTTTTGTACGGTATATATTGGAAAAATAGTTATTTATTACAATTTTTTTTTGTTGAGTTTTTAAATTTTCTGCAATGAAGTAAAAACTTTTGTAAGATAAATCCATAATTACGAATAATGGTCACTATGAAATTTTTGTGATTTAAAATATGAAACCATGGTTGAAATCAGACACAAAAATTAAAAACATATGTGCCATAAAAAAAAAGCTTAAAATAACAATAAAAAAACGTTTTCGTAAATAGCTAACACTTTTTTGACATTATTTTTATATTTTATGAAAACACTTTGTATGAACCACCAATATTTAATAGTTTAAGTAGAATTAGTAGTTTTCGCAAATGAATTGCTTTATTTCGGAAAAATAATATTATTTTACATAAAGAAATGCGAATTTCACTGCAATATAAAGGAATATCCGTTAATATTCCAAATTGTTAAAAAATATTTCAAAACCATTTACACTAGCTCATTTGACGAAACCTAAGACTAATATTTTTTTGTTAAATGAATATTTCAAGAAATTATTAAAAATCAATTACTTTCATGTTTAATTTTAAATGTGTTTCCCACAAAACATAAAGAAAGCGAAAAACATATTATCAAAAAACTTTTGTTAAATTTCCACGTGATTAAAGTAAGAACTCAAAACCACCGGCACTAGCTTCCTCCGTGGAACAAGGCTGTCAAATATCAGCTTGAATTTCAAACCGGGCACTTCCGTTTTATCGGCATTGCCCAACAACCGGTACATAAAGATATTATTATTAGTATTTTATGTGATTTTTATTAAACTAAGCGAAGCAAGTTTAGTTCCTGTTGGCGTCACAACCCACTATTCGACTTAGTATGGGCTATACGCTATACGACTATACCAATACACTGGCCGCTGTTTGCTTTGTATCTGATTGTGTGCGATTGTGAAACTGTCAGTCGGTGGCATCACCCTGCAAGGTGACTACAAAGACGCTGACAGTTATGACAAAATATAAAGTTAAAAAAAAAGAAAGTTGAAAACGTTCTAATAGTGAAGGAAATGAAGGCAGAGAGGGGGGAAGAAAAACGATGAAAAGTCCCTAGCAATTCAAATTAGTTAAAGTCAAACGAAGTAATGTTTCCTTTCTTATTATTTCGGAGTATGTGGCGCAGTGGCATGCCAATTCGGGAAATATTAGAGATGGGATGGTTGGAGAAACTCCTCAATATTCTAAAAGTTACTAAAGTCATTTCTCAAAAATGATCTCTTACCCAGTCGTTACTGAGAGTGTCACCCGATTTAGAACAAGGTTACATTTCAAAATATTTAAATGCAATTGTTAAAAAGAAACCCCATAGTAACATCATAATTATCATCTAATCCAATTCATTACATGATGAAATCATAGTTAATAAATGTTATTCGGAAGAACGTTAAAAAAACCCAATATTACTGAAAGATTAATTTTATCTTTTGAAGAAATTTACAATCGGGAAACTTTATGAAAGTTAGAAATCCACATTTCAATTAAGGAAAATGTCTTGTGCTATAATAATTGATAGATATGGAGAGCTTTGATGGTTTAAAGGTGGATTGACATGGATTTAGCAATCTGGGTATAATAATTTTTGTTGATATATTAATCCATTTTGAAGGCTGCACGCACTGGATTGATAAGAGTGTTGGATCCGGAAACATGACAAGTAGAATATTTATTGATTTGGTTACTTGTGATATTTTAAGATCTCAAATATGTAAGAACGATTACTTATTTTCCACAGTTCGAACTTCTTTGGAGGTCTCGCATGATAACAATTCTTCTCTATATTCTTCCATATTGGAAGTCCTTATTAAGACGATCCCCTAAAAATAATTCTTGAATCGAAATGGTGAATAAAATGCATCCTCCTCCCATGTTAGCTTCTTTCTCAGAGTTTTTATTTATTTTTTAAATTATTTGCGAGTTCGCTAATTATTAAAATTTTAAAAAGATTGCGAGGAATCAATCATAGTTTCAAAAATACGCGAGAATCACAACGCCGCGCGGTGCGCACCACGTGTCAAAATCAGGAACTGAGTATGCAAAATATCACATTCGAGTGTTGGCAATATCCTAATCAAAAAATGAACATGTGTTCGTAATGCGCATTCAAGAGAAGTCTCGTTTGTGTTTCAAATATAGCAAGTGTCTTCTATCAGTACCTCTTTTGATTAGTACAACGTTACTAAAGAAATATTTATCATATTTTGTTGGCTTGCTTTCATGCAACTGTGCAGTTGAAAAAAATATTGAATCTTTATAAATTCAGTAATAGTAATAAATACTGATATTTTTTGGATATTATTTGATGTGGTAGGTAATCCCAACAAAGATCAGCTAAAGTAAAAAAAAACTTACTACATCTCTGGAAATTTTTTTAGATTTATTGTCATTAACTATTTTTCCTACTGCCTACCCACTAAATAATCCACGCACAGATAGATTTTCAGTTTTCTATACATTATAAGGATGCCGTGGTCCCACTGGAAATCAGCGTTGATCAACCAAAAGTGTTGCTAATATTTATAGGGACTCGTTGTAGGATATTAGATATGGTATATTTAAATATTCATTAGAAGAATTTTCTAATCCAATAAAAACAATTCATTACATTTTTAATCTTTTCAGTAACACATTACGATTTGAAAAAACTGTTTTTTTATGTGGCGTATCCAAAAAGAATCAATAAATTAGAATTCGAAATCACTTTTTCCATGTTTATTTAAATGAGTTAGAGAAAGTGACACAAACTTCTCGAACGCCCTGTGAATGTTTAAAAAGCTTTCTTCAGTAATTCCACGGTAATTTGATGGCCATTCAGTACGCATGTTTTATGTATTGGGGCACACCCTCTGCTTAATGTCAGCTGCGCGTACGCTTTGGAGAGGACCCCTCTCTCGCCTCTACTAACATACCTATAGCTACCTTTTCTTTTTAATCTCCCAAAGCAATGTCACAAAATAATATAGAAAGGCCTCTCACTGAATATAAATATGAAATTTAGAAAATGGTTAAACAAATATCGAAAGGAAATGAATTTATATTTTCTCTTTGTTTCTTTTAATAATTAGCCCAAATTTTCGACCGGTGCCATAATTTTTTTTTGTTAATTGATATAATATATAATAAAATGATTGCTAAAGGGGGCATATTTTTCTTCTAACAAATAAAACACGAATGGAAAACATTTTTACAGCATTTTTTAAAAAATATTTTTTTACTCCTTTACCTACCAGATGGAAGCAAAATTAGGCAGATACCTGACTTCAACCCAACACAAATCTCGAGGATCCATTACTTCGCTCGCATTATGAGTTTGCATAATATTGTGAATCGAGTCAAGTAAAAGCTTCCAATTAGAATCGATACGTCAATAATAATAATAATAATCGGATGATTTTTATAGCGCCGTTTTTGTGAAAAATCACCTCAAGGGGGCTGTACAAATATTACTTCCTATTCTTATATTATTCTTATATTACATCTATTCTACGATTTTTTTTTAATTTTTTTTTTTTCACATTTCTTTTCTCTTTTTGGCCAGGCTATCCTTACACATTATTTATAGACCATACAAAGAGATGCAGTTACATTATCAAAACTAAATACGGCATGGTCTAAGTTTTCATAAATGTTAAATTGAAAAAAAAGAAGCTACGAAGTTATGATATATTGCAAGACGCTAATATAAATGACAGAGTGATTGTTTCCATTATATTCAAGAATGTATCTAAGCTAAGGTAATCAATTATTATTCATATATTTTTAGGATAAATAACACAAAATACTCTTAAAAGGGCGGAGCGGCGGAGGAGGATGCTGGCCGGGGGGGCTGATCCATAGGCCCCTAAAAACCTTCTTTGACTTGGTGACGCCCCTAGGCGGCGTGACGGGACGGTTGGTCTTCGTCTGCAAGTACGCCAGGTGGCGCTTGTTGGCCGGCTTCAGGATCTGGAAAGAGCACTTCAGTGTGTCGTCCACTGACATTATTGCACCTGCATTATCGAATTCTCCGAGAAGTGGGTTACCAGTTGCCTCTTGGCAAAGAACTCATACCCCGATGCACCCGGCAGATCAGGTCAAAGTCGTGCTTGTTGAGGAACTTGGCCACTATCTCAATTATGAAGTTGAAGGTGAAGCTCGTTCTCGCCCCAGCCGGCGGTGTCCTTGTTGGGGTCGCACAGCAGGTCACAGAGCAGCTCCTTGTCCGGCACTTCCCGGTTGTATACAATATTTTTTACAACCACTGTAGCCCGAATAGTCATTGTAAATCACTTTTGGCACTTCACTAGTACATGTTGCGCGGACCTTCGACAGATGTTACCGATGCTCAATGCGTTAATTCAGAAGAACGAAACAGATATCAACTTAAAATATTTTAAATATTTGGGTTTTTTTTATAAACTTGATTTAAGCTCGAGACAGCAACAGTAAAATTATTTAATTTTTATAAATGTAACCTAAAAAATATTGCGGTTATTTTATGCTATTTTTACACCGGGAAAATTAAGAACTTCCCAATATTTCCAATATAAACTAAGAGCGATTATAAAAAGAAGCCGGCAGCCACGAGAGCGTTGCTTGAAATGTTTATTGACTAGATAATGTAAATAGCCAGGTAATTTATAGCCTCCCTCTATTTCATTTCCTTCCCCTCCCCACTCCCGTTAGCCTCACAACATACCGAAATGGGAACATTGTTAATTGTAGCTACCTGCTTCAACTTGTTAAACTAGCCACTAAGATTTACTATTTCGACAGCCGTCATATACCTGAAATACAGCGACACTAGTGACATCTACATTTCCTATTTAGTCGCCAGTTTTTCCCAATAGTATTATTTTATTCCTTTTGTTCCGCTAGATTAGAGTATCTCCCCTTGTTCCATATTTAATTCATATTATTTTTTATCTCGTGTTCGAATTCATATTATCAAAATTTTGTCATAGGTCTTTTATTACCGTTATACAAATAAATCAGCTCCTGTTAACAATTGGTGAGTCGCTTCATTAATTACAGATCCGAATACGCGCTCCTTTGATTAATCCGTTGCAATTAAAATTAATCTGTCAACACATATCTACAAAAAAACTTGATTCCTAAAATAGTATAGTTCCACTAGCTACGGATAATAAGACAACGAACAATATTAAATAAACGTTTCTTCTCATTTTTGGACAGTCCATATGTAGCACATCTTGAGTTCACGCTAAGAACTTTTTATGCAGTTTTTTATTTTCACTTAATTTCATATCTTTATTATAAGCAAACGTAATACCTACATATTTGGTTTTTATTTACATATTATATGAGAAAGGGGAAAGTAAATAGAGAATAATTACTAAGAGAATGTCAAAATTCAAGTAGTTTTATTTCCATACACCAAACATAGAAATTGTCTTTCTCTTACAACTGTATTATCAGGACTCTCCGAGCCTATTCAAATTATGGTCATATTTTGTAACGCAAATACCAATCTAGTATAATATTCCTCTTTGATCTCGGCTCATGTTCAAGTATCGATCTATCGGTTGCCTCTGCGGTTAAGAACTCGGCTGGTCAATTATGTTTTATATTATTTCTCTTTTTTTTGACCAACGATTTCGAATCATGAATGAAATCAAAAGCCATGTGTCGAGGTAGGTGTTTCCATGTGCGTCTCGATGAGAATATTATGAATGGCTTGTGTGTTTAATATGTATCTACTCACTGTGATATGTTACATTATTATATTGAGAAGAATGGGCTAGCTTTTTGTCTAGCGTAGGATGACGATAAAATGACTTCATTTACCAGCGAATTTCAAAATAAACAAAGCAAATCGGTGTGTACGAGTTTTCAAAACATTTAATTGATACATCTGTTAAGAAAATTATCGAATTATCAAATAAATATTTTCAAGTACCTACGTAATATACATATTTTACTAGGCAAATACTAAATGAAATCAATATCAGATAATTTTTTTTAAATAAACAATTTTCACTTTGGCAAAGACAATAAAAATCCTGCGATTACGGGTAATAATGAGTTTATACTATTTATAAGTATTAATTTATTATTTTACGTGGAACAAATTATGAGAAAACAAAATAGAGCGATAACAAATCATATGTTCGACAAAAATGTTTAAGGGAAGATACAGTCAAGTCAAAGCCTGAACAAGGTTTCGATAAAGTTCAAGAAATGATTATCTGAATACATTTTTGATTGTATTTGATAAGTGCTTATAATATTAATATCATGAAACTGACGGAATCCCAACAACAAATAACATAGATCTGTACTTAGGTAAATCTAGAGTCCATTATTTATTATTGATTCATTAAATGAAGAAATAAATCAAATTTTAAAAATATATAGTGCTTACAAGAACGGCTACGTGAAACGATGATGACTTTAATGATATCGAATGTTTTTTTTACAAAATTAATAATTATTTGTCAATTATATATTTGCATTGTGAGAAAAGCAGATGCCAATATAACTCGTTTCACAATTTTCAAATAAAAGAAAAGAAAAATCATTATATTCGTATATCAATTTGTTTTGAGTATATGGCCTATTGTTTTAATCTTATATTTCCTCAGTGTCTCTTAAGCGCCCATTTTTATTATACATAATTCATACTTCTTTTTATTTTGTAGTATTTACAAAGTACAATGCTTCAGCTATTATTTCGTTGCGAATAAAACCATTTATCTTCGTGCATCTATAATTAACTTTTTGGTACAACTCGTAAGAAAGTTAAAACCATCTTTGAAAAAAAATTATTGTTAATAAGTTTCGGTTTATAGATCAATGTACTTGTTATTAATTTTCATCTAATAAAATGGAAGAATTTTAAAGGAATTTAAAACATATTCCTAATAAACATTATTTAATTGAATTACAAAAGAGTTGTAAAGAAAACAAAATGCAAGGATAAAAATAATTCGTATTATCAATTAATTATTAAAATATTTAAAAATAATGTAAGTTGTACAGAAAAAACACTGATAACCTTAATTTAATTTAAAATCTTCCGTAAAATAATGAATTTAACGATTTATTATTGACAGGTAATATAAATGTGTTTTTGTCCGTGTTTCAAGATTGAAATTCGATGTAAATTATTTGAAAGCACTCCTGTGGACTCATAGACATTGACAAAACTTTTACTTTTTAAATAATTTAAAAAAAAAAGTAAGTAATTTTTGTAAAATTTCCATTACTTATATATTATGTCAAAATTTCCATTACTTATATATTATGTCAAAATTTCCGAAAATTTCCATTACTTATATATTATGTCAAAATTTCCATTACTTATATATTATGTCAAAGGAATGCCACAAAAGTTGTACAGACTGTAGGAAGTATATTCCTGGCGACTACCTACTGAAATGATGTCCACGGATACCCATCTCGAAGCGGGCCGGTGAAAATAATGTGTTTCCTCCGCACGCATGAATTGTGTGAATAAATTAAACGTTAACCTCATAGTGTTAACTAAAAATTCACTATGACGACCTTATTGTAAGAACGTAGTAGTTAATTAAATTGAAGTGTGTATTCGCCTAGCAACGGGTTGCTCGGTGCTCGGTGCTTGTTGCTCGATTACTTCCTACGGATTTCGGAGAGCGGACGCGGGGAGCATGGGAGCAGGAGAAGCGAGGAGTGGTAGCGCCATCCCATTGACTACACGCGGCCGCAGGGAGAGGGGCACGCGGAACGCCGAGCGCTGCGGGGTCAACCCCCTCTCTTCGCATCTTCCGGTGTTCAATAAAACCGTGTGGTTTCGAAGGAATTATCACAGTCAGTCGATTGCTTCGATCAGCTCAACAGCAGCAGCAGTTTCAAGTCAAGTTCTAGTTGATCTATCCAAAGGAAGATGAGGTGTTTATGTTTTACCCTGATGCTGGTGGCAGCGGTGGCGGCGATGCCAACCGAAAACAGTGAAGGCGTCTTGACCTCTGCGTTCAAGTTCGTCAAAGAGTGCGGCGAAAGTGACCTGTCTTTGTGCTTCAAGGTATGACACCAAGGATCTGAAAACAAACTTCCAACAAAGTTCAATTCCAACAATTACCTTAATTCAATCAAACAGCTTATCTGCAATCGATTCATTCAACACTTTTACAATTAATAATCAATTCAAATGTTAAATTAAAGTTAAAACACACTTTTCTCAATAATAGTAAAATAATCCCACAATAACATTATACATCTCGTCAGATCATCCACAAAACATCATATCTCAAAGCTTACTCCACAAATTCACAGTTTCACCGCTTAATTAAATCATTCAATACTCATTGTTCTTTCTTCCACAGGAACGCGCACTCAGGTTTGTCGATAATCTAAACGGAGACGTCGAGGTGTCTGAAGGAATTTCTCTCGTCGCTGCCCCCTCTTCTTCTCGCCAGGCTGGAGCCAGATCTCTGGAAGAGCCCCTTTCTGAAGATGCCACCGTCAGGGAAAACCAGGTTGAAGGACGCCTTGTCGACAGGATGGCCAGGTTCCTCGAAGAGCACACCCTCACCTTCAAAGTACCCAAGGACTCCATCGATGAGATGAAGAGGTCCATGGATGAAGGTAAGAATATAATCTACAATATTAAACACAACTTACGCCATCATAAAATACCTGTTATTCTCAAATCATTTGCTTTCCAAATACACGAGTTAAATACTGATATCATGAAATCATCCAGATCTTGCAGAAAGTATTGCGCAATCATTTTCTGGGAAAGCTAAAACAGAAAATTAACATTTGGGTATTACTACGCATACCCATCATTGTTCGTGATGACTTATTATTCATGTTAACGAAAGTAAAAACAGCATACCTCCATATAATTAGTAATTTATACTTCACTAAAGAAACGATTAACTTATCAATACATCACTGATTAATTAATGTCGTAGTTATTCATTTATAAATTATATCAAATTTTGATAATATCTAAAAGTTATGTCACCGTGCAATAATTAAGCTCATTGCATTGCAGCTGAGTAAATTCACTTTCGTCGAAGTTTCTTCCTTTTTTCATTACGTCGAAACTTCCATTACGCGAATAGTAAAATAAAAAACCCCATTCACGTTTTCCCCTCGCGTTCATTCAATCCAACAAAAGGTAGAATAAAACACAAGCCAGCAGCCGTGAAGGCGAATAAGACCAAAACAAATCAACTGTGCATGTAACAGCGGTGAGGTCATTGTCATTATCAAAATTGTGGATTCATTTCGATTGTCTCACTTTCTCCGTCTGAACGCTAATGATACTTGAATTATATAACCTTGTCTTCTTAAAAAGATTTTTACTTAACCGTAAACTCATTCCGATGAAATATACAACACCAAAGTCTACACCGTAGATTTTTTTCTTTCTGATAAAATGGCATTGACCTCACCGTCAAAAATCCGCTTTCCTTTATTTGTAATTTAAAAAAACTGTTAAATTTTCTCGTGTGCTAGTTACGAAACATGTATATGCAAGTCAATGCGATATGTATCAGTAGTTTTATGATAGTATCGGCTCCCGCCTAATATGGTTAGAAAAAAAAGCAGATTGTTGGCAATGATTCTCGATATAGAAAATGTTCCATCGTGCACTTATCAGGCCAAAGGCTGAGATCACGTAATCTTAACATATTCGTTTATTAAAAAAATATGTCGCCTTTTGGAAAATGCCGTTTTTTCCGCTAGATGAGGTTATCCAAAGAAAATCTCGTTTATAACATTACACAATTAGAAATTGTCACCATGCTTTCTAAACTACTTGGCTCACTGATGCTGCCTATACCGGGATGCAATTAAATGTCACAGATAGGCTTTTTACTATGTCATGCCACTTCTCACTTATTTGTATTCCTATTCAGTTGTAATTGACCACGTTTGTCGTTTTCTAAATCACATTAGCTAGAAAGTTGTGACATTCAAATTTTATGGCGACTAATAAACATGTTATTAATTGAAATACAATCAAGTTATCTCTTTACAAAGCCGACGGTATTCATTACAGCCCGTTATCGAAAAAACACCGACAAAATCGAAGATAAACAGGTATGAATTAACGGTCAAGAGCCGGAGGTACACGAGATAATGTGAACATGAATAAATTCGATCCTCCGTAATGGTGACCCACAAAAATCCTACCCACGCATATGTTGATTACCGAGAAAACCAACTTTCTCCTAAAGACGGACCCAAAAAATACTTTGTACGTCCGCCTGATTACCATACCTCGGAATTAAATTAACATTTCAGGTTTGATTCGATTCTGAGCCGGGTCTCTCACATCATTGGGTGGATTTTCATGCATCGATTTGATGAAAAAAACAGTTCGGGTTTGCCTCGAAAGAACCGAGCGTTGATGTCTCTTCGGTATACGAGGCGAGCAAGTTCTACCGCGTAAAGACCATCTCGCTTTCCGGATACGGAAGTAGGTCAGGAGAAAGTGTATCTCCCGCTGGCAGATGGCATTCAACGCACCTTAAACGAGTTGGCTCGAGCTTTCGACTGTAATATGTTCGGGGATGGGTAATTACTTTTATGGGTCCACTCCCGTCAAACCAGTTTCGACTATAAGTAATTTCCTCGGTCGAAATTGATGATCGTTTCACCCACTTTTCGAGGACGTTATTAAAGAAGCCAAGATCAAGTTTGCCCGAGTAATTTATTCAAATTTATTCTGCCGACGAGTGTTTCCGTGTTTTCTTTTTGTAAGGCATTTGAGTTCAAGCACTTGTTTCAACATCGCATCACTTGAACGTGACTCGATTACAGGTGTTTATGCATACCACGCATGATGACTTGTTTAACAATCATTTCGTTATTCATGAATACAATCACATTGAATTTATTCATCCACTGATTGCGAATAACAATTCAACAATTTTATAATCAAATTTCTTTTAACGGCGCTCAATAATTAAATTCTTTCGTGGACTCCTCATTCTTTCAAACCTAATTCGCATATTATTAATCAATTGTGAGTCTGAAAGGGAGTTCACACGCTGTAAAAAATCGTGAAACCGGTTAAGGTGAAGTTCACACAATTAAACTACTTGCAGTAGCATGCGCGCCTTCGGGCGATGAATAGTTGATCTTGCAACCAGTCAAGACTTAGTTAACAGATACTTACCACTTTGTTGACCTACTGTAAAGCTGGCAGTCTAGTTTCAAAGCATTTCCTTACTGGCCCACATAAAAATTGCCCACTTACTCGCACTGGCAGTAGCAACATTTATCGCATGGTTCAGATGGTTAGTTTCCGAATTATTATTTCGACGCATTCAATATTATTTCCACTTGCTCTTAATGCTTATTTGTCTTCCGACTGGTATCGGCAGGTCTTCCAGTAACAAAATAATGTATCTCATCAAATCTAGCTGTTTCTTTGACACAGATATTTCAAGGTGTGTGATTCATTTGAATATCAAACGGCTGACCAGTTTTTTTTAAGATTCCAGTTCCCATTTCTCATAGCAGATATGCACGGTTAACAATGAGTACAATCAATAACAATTTAACTTTATGCTGAGTAGTGTTTTTGTAAGGATAACGTAAATTTTATGAAATGTCAAAACACTTATATCTCTCCCACAGATAACATCGTAAAATTCTCAATATAATGATTTGTTTTCTTCCCTCAGGCCGCAAGAAGAAGAAGAAGATGCTCCTGCCCCTCCTCCTCCTGTTGAAGCTGAAGGCTGCCGCTCTCATCCCCCTGGTTCTCGGATTCCTCGCTCTGATCGCTTTCAAGGCCCTGATCATCTCTAAACTGGCGCTCCTCATCTCCGGTGTCATCGGAATCAAGAAACTGTTGGCTTCCAAGAGCGAGGACCACCACGAGGACCACCACGCCCACTACGTCGAGGATCACCATGCGCCTTCCCACGGATGGGGCAGGAATGCTCAGGACCTCGCCTACAACGGGTACAAGCAGGAATAAATCAAAGACACTCATTCTTCTACTTTACCTCTTGACGGAAACGCTAAGTGGCAACATTCTTGCAGCTTGCTAGTTAAAGGGTTAAAAATCAAATTTAAATTTCTACTCGTCAGAAAAAAAAATACTCATGCGATTAATTTGAATTAATTCGAGTTTATCTAGTTCGCGTTTAATTTTGATACAATATTATCATAATTTTAGCGAGTACCAGAACCCGAGTGAATCATTTTGAACCATAATAGTCATAGACCAGAACCGTCATAATTGAGTAGCGACAGCGCTCTTTGATAACATTATTTATTTATTAATTTATAGTAATTTATTGAATTGTTAAATTAAATGATTAAATGTTTCGTTAGTTTGAATGTTTGTTTTTGAATTATTTAACGTAAATGTGTTCGACGCATCATTTTAATGACAAAAAATATTATGTATTCGATTCTTTCGTTGTATTAGAAGGACTTATTGTACAAAGGCATCACAATTACTTAACGCGACTTTCCGGATAGAATCAACGACTTGACTTTACTGTTTTTTTTTATGTTTTTTTTTTTTTATCGCTTTGTAAATACACACTCTTACTTCACGTCTATATACTTATCTACCTTATAAATAAACACGACAAGTACTTACGCCGAACAAAGAAAAACAACTTAGTATAAATGTTTTATGATACTCAATTGACATTATAAGATCTTCTTATCATTTTATTATCGTATGTATTATTTTGTTTCTATGATTTTTGTTTGTTTATGTTTAGTTAATTTTAACAACGATGTACATTTTTAATAATATATTAAGTTAAGGCTTATTATATTCGCTATATTAATATGTGCCTACATGCATACCTGTCATTATTATTTTATACTTTGAAGTTTACCAATCGTACCTTTTTGTATATACGGTCTTAGTTTATTTTTTGTTTTATCGTTTGCGTTATTTAGGTTTCGTTTTATTGTTTATATTTTGTGTTCTATTTTTATTTTACCTACTTGTTTTACAGTACAACATTGTATGTTTGTGTCGTTAACGTATTTGTAATTAACTTTACTTTAATGTATAATACAATCGATCGAAAGAATATAAAAAAACATTTTACAAAACTTACTGTTTTTACCATTCTATCCTTTACCAACATTTCCTCATTGAAAAATTTTCATCCATAACCAAAAAATTCTGATAACACCACTTAAAATGCTATGCTCTATCCACATTAAAAAAAAATTCATTTTAATTATAATATCGTTACAAAATAATTTAATACTTTTAACGTGTATTTTTTACGTATATCTACGTCAATGAAGATAATTGGCATTTGATTTTTATGACATGTAAGAGTTAAACAATAATAATAGGTACACATAATAAATAGGGTTATAAATTAACAATGTATTTTAAATACTAGAAATTAGATAACACGGTAATATATTACATAGATTTACGGCAGCACCCAGCTGGTGTTGTTACATGTATCCCACGTGACCACTGAAATAGAAACGTTGAACCACATAATTCATTTTGTCCGTTATCATCAGTAGAAGATACTTACAGTACCACAATCATTTAGAATTTAAATATTGTGTAGAATTTACATTTACTATGTTAAGTTACGAATAGATTTTCTGGAAATGTCTCCTTCCCTTTTCAATGTTTCACAATACTCTTCAATATTTGGGGAGCCTCGATTAAATAAAACTCATTGGGATCATCATTTTGAAAAACACATTAAACAAAAAAAAAAAATATTATGCTTGTTCAATTATTGCTTGATTTTTTATTATTTGAAACATTTTTAAGAACGTTTTATATTAATATATGGGTTGTGACTTCTGGGGTAAAATAGAATACCTTCTCATCAATAGATTTTATTTGAAAGACAAAAATATTTTTCTTGGCAGCTAAAACAATGGATTGGTTACACTGAAAGATCGTCTGATTGATACTGAAGGTTAAGATGTCCGGAAAAAGAGATATACAAATAAAGTCAATGAATGCTATCACGGAGTAGACCAACATGCAGTTAATTTTGCTTCTTGGCCAAGATTTATACACACCAGCTGGTGATGATTTCCATTTTCTCAAAAAACTTGTTTTCCAGTGGGTTATTAACCTCTTTGATATCTTACATAGTCATAGTTATATGATAGTTGAAACAAATGTTTATACAATAAAATTTCTTAAATTTTATAACCGAAGATCTTACTTCGAGATGCTGCAGAATCATTTCATAATGCTTTTTGGAAGGTAGCATTTATTTAGCCTTTCATTTAAAAAATAGAAAGAACATTATTTTGAGCTGTAATATTTTAGTTTACCATAGAAATACACATAATTTAAATACAAAAAAAAATCATGCATGCCGTGGTCAAATAACTAGAAAACTACTGTAACTTTTTTTTTATTTCATAGCAAAATCAGGTGGTGGTATTCCACTGCCTTAGCATGACAATAAAAGCATTTTAATTATGTATTAAACCATCGTCAATCTAACAATGAAATAAGTGAATTAGTAGGTTATCATACATTCTCAATTCTGAGCAATTACCTACATAGAAATAAATTTTATTCAGCTCTTTGCTTTCTACAGAAGATTACTGATTGAACTTCGGAAGAGAAAACTGGGGAAATGTGTTTATATGAGAAATTGGAATAAACGTTGATGAAATCGCCACTTTACAATAATATGTAGGTTGGTGATACGCGATGAAACTTAATCTGTTTTTTTTTTATAAATTTAAAATGTAATATTCAGTAACTGAACATAATGTATAACGTGTTTATTTTTTTCCTACGAATTTAAAATATATTATTATAATGAAGCAATTTTTTTCTGTGTGGAAATATTATTTCAATGTTTACGTATTGTGCGTAATGCTTAAGAGGAATATACAAGCCAAAAGCATTGCTACGTGTTATGACACCACGAGTATAATGGGTAATAGGCACAAAATTCGCTGGTAACAAAGTCTTAAAATGTTTTTTGTAAAAAAAACTGTTTTTATTTATTTTATGAAGAATTTTTTAAAACAAAAAAAAATGATAATCAAGGGGTTATTTCACAAATAATCTTATCTATAAAGTAGTATTTCTTAAAACGTGTTTCTCACGTGGGTTCATAATTTTCTAATGAAGAAATATATTATTTATCAGTTTACATATATATTTTTTTACAACGTAATTAACAATTTTATTTTAATTCTTATCAGAGAAATTTCTAGGAAAAGAAAAAATTATCCAAAGCATATTTTTTGGTTTCATAATGTTAACCGATTCGTAGTATAGATTAATCGAATTAGTGATTTCACTGATAGCTTTGCCTTAAATCGTTCCTCACGATTATTGTTTGTAGATTTTTAAAAATACAAAAAAATTGCATTCACACTGTTTGAAGAACTAGTCGATCTCCCCACGGGTGATTTTAACCCTAGAATAGTGATATCAGTCGATTAAAACTTCGCGTATTTTATTCTTTATTTAGCGAATGTGCCGATTGTGCTATTTTTCCATGCCAACTCAGTCGCCGACTAGGACTTATAAGAAATGACCGCGCTACGGGTTTTTTTCAATTTTCCATATACGACACTCTTGTTAATTCAATCTGCGTAGAACACAACGTACATTTTTCTTATGATTTATATTTTCGCTAATTTTTATGTTAAAAAGTTAGAGCCTTAAGACCTTTTTACCCTTGTAAAGTTGCAGTATAAAATAATATACACGTTTGAAACTGTTGTTAAAAAAAAACATTATGTGAGGGTCGATAGCAGTGTTAGTCAAATTGACAAATGATTAGTCTTTACGTATTAAAAACAATATGACTAGTCTTCCAGTGTTAAGGCTATGATACTGACCTCGATCAAATGATTCTACCGCAATTTTTTAATAATTTTCTTTAGAATTTCACTCTTACTTACTTAAGTACTGTTTTTTTTTAAAATTATTTTATTCAATAAATCATGCAAAAATGGATTTTGAAGTGTCGTAAAGAAAAGATAGATTTTTTTAATAACAGAATAATTAAACTTGCTTGACAAGCATATTGACTCCAAGGAGCGTTCCACCTACGTTCTACGTTTTTTTTTTCAGTGGTCTCTCTTATTCAACATTGACAATTAGCAGAAAAACCTTTACCACGTAACACTACAAAATAATGAACTAAGTTTTGCAGCTATAAGGTGCGGTGCTTTTGTTAGAACGCCTTCCATAAAACTTATCCTCGAATTTCACTCGTAAAATCGCATTTTTGTCGCTCTTTATAATTTTTACATACCAGTATATATTGGGAAAAAATATTTCATTTTTTAGGATTAACTTATTAAAACCTCATATATATTATATATATTATAAACCTCAGCGTATTATTAAAACACTGAAAAAAAATTAACGACAACTCTCAAAGAAAATATGAATTACAAGAATAGGCAAAAAATAAAAGGCAACGGTCGCGACTGGGACTTGAATCCTGATATTCTAGTCTTACTGGGATAAGTGCTTCTACCAGTTGAGCTATCAAGACCTATTTGCAATCGGTTATTGTTATCAATCTGTACTTCACTTTGATAAATACTGACATTATCATCAACGTTTCCCATATTTTATGACTGCCATCTTTTGGTGGGATTGGCAAGTTCTCTCCAAATTTTTGCAATCCAGATGGCGTCACACCAAAAGATGGCAACTGTGAAATATAGGAAATAATAAATTACGATAACGTTAGAAATATTCTGTTTTCACTGTGAGTTGTTTGTATTTACTTTTTCAGTGATGAAATATATTTAAAAAAATATCCTTTTTTTAACTCGGCCCAACCTACCTTATGAGAAGAATTAAAACGATATGTACCACTCATCAAAGAATTCAACCACCTTTCCCAAATATTGAGATGATTGATGACTGATGGGTTCATGGTTAATAATAAATGATAAATTGATGTTCAACTCAGTTAAATAATGTAATACAACTAACCATTGTTAAATCACAATGCTTCAATCTAGCATTGTCTTTGTTTATTTTTAAAATGATTGTCTTACATTTGACAACGAGTATTACGATTGTTTTTAATAGTTTTCAATTTCAGATCATATTTTATTATTGTAGAAAATAATATTAACATAACCTAAATGAAACATAAAAACCGAAAAAACAACAGAAAATCAATTAGATTTCGAATCTGGGACTCGAACCCAGGACCTCTGCCTATCCGAGGCAAACGCTTAACCAACTTAGGTAATAAGACCAATTTAATTTATATCATTTTCATCGATATCGTATCTCAAATTCGAGATTTGTCAATATTATTCTCCATTTTTAATCCTATATTATTATATTCAGATCATATTTTTAATTATTTAAACCACGAGATAATAATCAGTAAGAAACTATGAATTATTTTTATTTGCTGATTAGAAATATTCTTATTAATAAATGTGTATAATTGGGTACAATGAGTCACAAAATTTCACTCAATCGAATGAACTAAATACATCAGTTAAGACATGCAAAGATTCAAAATAATGGAAGAATATGAATATGATCATAATATGAGGCCATGTATTATGAGAAAAAAAGAGTGTTTACAAAGGTGCATCCTCTTGACCTAACAAAATGAGAAAATGACAGAGTTAGCTAGTTTATCAAATTTGTATGTAAAATGTTTGTAAGATTTATTCATTTCTATATAAATACAGACAATTTTTATAAAATAAGCAATTATTATTTAGATCGATATATATGTATTGTAAAATATTAATATGTAAAAGCTTATAGTGAACGCCTCACTGAGAAAACCTGTACTGAGGTGTTCACGTACTTATTATATGGTATTATTGCGAAATGGTTTTACAATTATATTTAAGAATAATAAAAATAAAATTAAATATTGCAAAATTACATAAATGCAAATTATAAATAATTCTGATGAATTACATATTATCTTCATAAATAGAATAAATAGTTTTTTTTAGACATTTTATTAAGTCAGACATTTGCAACAAAAAAGAAAAAGGTAACGGTAGCAGCTGAGACTCGAACCCACAACCTCGTAGTTTTTTCGGGTTGCATGCTTCATTTTGAGAGTTGTAAATATTATCTTCAATGATTTAACACTATATTATAATGAGGTTTATAAGCTTCAATAAGTTATTCAAAAAATTAAATTTACATAAGAATTTAAAATATTTATCTTAGGTCCAGTGAGGAATAAACATTTCACTCGCTACTGGAGACACTGCGCAGAAAAGTCCCACAGTGGACTGCGTTGCAAACCGTTACCTTACTTTATCAAACTTGACTTTTCTGTGCAGTGTCTGCAGAAACGAGTGAAATGTTCATTCCTCACCGGACCGTCAGAGAGCAGCCTTAGGGTCATTACTCAAGTGAGGATGAAATTTTAAACGAAACTGATATGTATTAAATAATAAAAAAATCAACGATACCATACAGGTGGCCCCGAAGTATATAAATGTTATCTACATGTTATAGACACACTCACTGACTGGTTAGTAGTGAAGTGGATAAATGCATCGGGTTCTAACCCAGACATTGTGGATGCAATTATTCTGCTGGTTAAATTCTCCACCGATGCTCAAGAATTATTTTCTGCTGATAACAATGGGAATGTTTGCTTTTTTTAGTAAAAAATTAAATAGGAAATAATCATTATTAACACCTTAAGAAGATTGGCTGCGCGGCCTGTTTCAGACAAAATTTAGTTTTGGATTTTAGGCCAAAATACTCACCTAAACCTAATGATGTTTTGTTATCATTAAAAAGTATAGTAAATATCTAGTACGGTTAAAGGTAATTTATTTCGGTTTTTCATTAAGTAATAAAAGGAATTAATTTTCCGCGATTTTAGAGGCACCTTTAACAATTATTTGGGGGCTAACGAAGATGTTAAAAAATGTTTTACCCCGTCTGCTTTGAAAATACAATGAAATATGAAATAAATATATATTTAACATTAAAATAAGCATAAGGATTTGAAATCAAATTAAAAACGACCAATTTACGCTGGAACACAAATTTGCTGGGCATAATTTAAAATATCGACCTGGGGACGACGTCTGTACCTTTTGCGTTAGCTAACGCAAGTTAAATCCGTCATAAACAACATATTTTGACAGTTTGGTAGTTCGTATCGAGCTAACAAGATAAGTTTACGTTTACGTTAAGCGACAAATTTCGTAACAGAAATGCAAGAGACGATGCTGCGTTTATGAAAACTATCAAAATGTGTTGTTAATGGCCGATTTAAATTGCCTTAACTGACGCAAAAGATATAGACTTGGCCCCCAGAAAGGTTTTTTTCATATTTTATTTTTATATGCGTAATTATATATTTTTTTAATACGATAAACCCGCAAATAATTTTCAAAGTTGCCACTAAAATTACGAAAAAAAAATGTTTTCATGGCCTATAATTCATAATTTAAAACAAAAATAAATAAAACACTTCTCATACGTACTAGATATTTAATAAACATTTAATTAAAAAAAGTATATCATTCAGTTTGGATGGGTATTTTGGCCTCAAATCCAAAATTAAGTTATTTTTGAAAGAGGCAGCTCAGCCGTTCCTCTGAACTGATCCCAATTGGCTCAATGTTCAATTATTATTCTCACAATATATTTATTTTCAACCGTATTTAACCCACTCAAGGTCAACTGTCGTATCACACAATAATAAAATAGGACACTGAGGACCTACCATGAAAACAGTTCGAGCCAAGTTCATGGGCGCGCCATGCGACCGGGTCACGACGCAAATTCTAACGCCCCGCATAACATTATTTGTGACACGCCTCTGGATTGATTGATAACGGAATATAAATAAGTGGTGCGTAAGGCTGAGAAGAAGTTTCTCGCCAATTAAAAAAATGCATTTTTTGTAAAATATCGAATTAAAAAAATTAATTTGGTGAATAAAAAATTAAACCGTGTTTATAGCATTGAATATGTTTTTTTTATATATTAACCCATTAAGCCCATATCGGTGACATAAATACAAAAATTAAAAAAATGAATTTTTGGTCCAATCGTCACATTAACGTACCGGTATTGTATGTGGACTTGACTAACAATGTTGCATACAGAAAATAGTGGCAATTGCCCTGGAGCACTTCCTGCAAGCCCTCAATAGCGACTGGCATGGAGGAATAGCGCGATCGGCGGTTTCGTTCGAAAGAACAGCCAAAATAAGTAAGTAATGGCTCGCCGGCGCAGCACTGTCACTCACTCAATGTTGTTATTTTAGAAGGTGGCATAGGTAATATGTGAATTTAATTAAATTATTTTTAAATACAGGTGTTTATTTTGTGTCGAATTTAATAAGAACACTTCAGACGCATTCATTAGAGATATTCATATTGATTTTTAATATTTTTTGTGTGGTACGAGCATGTTTCATAAATGCCCCGATTGCGTCTCAAAGAAATAAGTAAATAAATAAAATATATATATATATTTTTATTTAATGTAAATCAAATTTAATAATGTTACTATTAAGTTCTGCAATTATTTTCAGTTTTTTTTTTTAAATATTGTGACAGCTGTTTCGGCGTTTTCGGCCATTTCGGACAGTTTTTAAATCTTCATCTTCCAGATGTGTGTATAATCAAATAAATAAATAAATTTCAAACCACTCGACAAAATTTATTACACGCATTTAATATTTTTTTCATAAACCAGTAATTAAATCATATACACGTAGTTTTCATAGCTTCACCCGACCCTCAAATCTCCAAAACGCCATACTAACGAATGATCATCGCAGATTACTGGTGAGCCCACAAACATTCCTGTCATAGACGAATGAATGTGCTAAATCCAGGCAGGTTTTTTACGTCTCCTGTGATGTTGTCGGTGGCGTACATCGTTCTGCCAAATCGGCGACACACCCAAGATTTTTTTTTGCCGACGACCATATTTGGAATTAATTATTAAAAATTTGTCCGTCATATTATAGGTTCAACCTGTTCATATTAAGAACTAATAAATGTAACTAATAATGTTGGATTCAAATATCGTACCCGGAGCCTGCGATGAAGGGAATAATGAAGATTGGGAAGTACCTGGCTATTCAGTCTGATCCAATAATAATAAAAATTTCTATGGCGCAGTTTTGTGAAGGTTCACCTCAAGTGCGCTTTATACTAACTAACCAAACCTAATATAATTGTAAAATAACAGATATACTACATAATATATATCTTATTATAATATATATGCAAAATTAAAACTATAACACAAAAGATTCATGATTAGATATTATAATATAACAATTTAGAAACTAAGGGTGTAAATAATCAAATATATTGTAGGTACAAATAACAACAGGGCAAGAGAAAATTATATGACATTTTATACATGGTTTTTCACTGGATACTAAGGATATTAAGATATGTGTTCATTTATTAACACTTCATTATGTGCATTTATACGGTAGTATGTAACTTAATGGGCAGTATTATTTTTAATGTAAAATGTTTGTTTGCACTAAAGTGTCATTTTAATTTAAGATAGTCTTTATTTAAACAAACAAAAAATTGAAATAAATAGGAAATGTTTTGTATAAACCACTATCTAATATACAAATATTAAAACAAATACCGAAATATGTTATATATGAAATTGTAGTTTATACAAAACACGTCTTATTCATTTTATTAAAGATAACCGTACAAAGTAATTTTATTTATTGAAGAAGTACATAAATTATTATTCCGCCAAATAATGATGTCTTAGTGCCACAGACTGGCAAGGGATTGTTAGGATTCTTTTGCGGAATCAAATAACGAAAATAATTAGCACAAAGCAATTTAAAGCGGAAAATATATATGTGATGGGATAAAATTTCTTTTGATGTGTAAGTAATAATTACTAGCGGTATCTGCCGGAGAGGTATGAATCTATTTTCTCAAGGCATGGGAGAAATTAGAAATGGTGACTTCAGAAAAACTTTCTCCAATACACTAGATTACTTTCAGCGTTGGCCGATAGATGTCTAAATAAAAACAAAAATATTATTTTGCTGAACCAACCGAAGTATTCACAAAAAAAAATATTATAAAAAGATTAATAAAATTTAACAAAGTTTAACAAAGTTTTTATCGCTTTCGAAATCAATACATATATTCGGTGGAATTTCTAATCGTTATTCAGATATGACAATCAACAGAAAAATTGTATTGCCCAAAGTGAACACAAGGAGCAAACCGAAAACACAGAATACATCGGTATTCATATGGCAGAAGGTCACATCTGTATTATTTTCCATTTACAAGTTTTCTTCTAGAAACGTTCTAAAATGCTCTCATCTCGAGTGTGGTAAAAGGAACTGTGAGTATACAATGAATATAAAAGCAAAACCCAAAGAATTGCCGATTTTTGTACCTATAACTTTATGAGAACTGTACCTTGTAATAGCGAAAAAAGATAAATTAATTTTTCGATGCGATTAATATGCAAAGGTTAAAGGTAATCAAAGTAAAAAAAATAAAAATATTTTAATCGACTAAAACAATCAAACTTTGTTTAAACCACTATTATTTTTTTCCCGCCGAGCGGTTTTGGAACAACCGTTTTATCGTCAGGGCAAAATATATACTATACAAAATTATAGCCGAGCATACATAATAGATGTCACAGTGGGGGTGGGGGCCTAACTAGGGATTAGTAAAGAACATAAACTTAGTGGAAATGACTGATCCTCATTTTATATTCGAAAAACAAGCAATTTCGACATTCGAATCGAAGAACATGTAAGATGTCTTAAAAATACGCAAAACGAGGCATTTGAAAAATCACCACAGACCGTTGATGTTAAAAGAGTCCATTTGCAATATTTTATCAAAAATCTATATAACAGTTATATGGAAATAATTAAAGTCCTAATAGACAATACATACAGGCCTATATAAATTCCGTTAAAACGAAAGAAATGGCTTAATATGTCGGTTAGAGGACTTTTTATTTTTGCTCTCCTGAACAATATTGAAATAAACAGATGGATCCTTCTGCCATATGACTACCGACCTATTGATTGATAATCTGATAAAGAAATAAGGAAACGTAACTTATGTACCCAAAAATCCAAAATTATAAAATCCTACTACAAGGTTTATTTGAGAACATCAAAACGAGTATTTCTTAAAAATTTTCTACTACTTACGCCTAACCAAAATATTACACGAAAAACAAAACAAAAAACAGTCTATTATTAAAAAATACGTATTATTCAGGTGCTTTATATAAACCTAAAAAAAAAGTTCTACCTATCAGTAAATTAACAAAAAAAAAACATCTATTTTCAAGGTATCAGCATAAGGTTCTAGGTTCGTCTCCAAGCTGCTACCGTTATCTTTTTCTTTTCTTTGTTTTGTTTCGGTTTCATTTTTGATTTTGAAAATGTTAATAATTAAAAATATTTAATGATGAAAAATATTTGAATAACTGTTGATAAACAAATAACACGTCATTTTTCCTCTGTTTCCTTGCAACTTTGGCAGCCTTAGTGCGGTGCTTCACATAAAACTAAAACCAAAAGTTCTACCTATTAGTAATCTAATGAAAAAATAATATTTTTTAGTAAACATCATTTTTCAATAATTTAATAAATGTTTATTAATAAATAACATGCATTTTTTTCCTCTGTTTCCTTACAACTTCGACAACCTTTGTTGAGACTCTATTATTAAATGTCTCGTTAAATTATGGTGTGGGATGTAAACTTGACGGCAGACTTATTTATTTGTATATGAAGCCAGACAAGTTAATTGGAGAAATTTGCTTTGTCTGTGACGTTAACTACGCCAGCTTCGGAGCCGAGAGGCCGAGCCGTACATGTCAATTTAACAACTTCATTTTCGAACCTCGTAAATACCATGTTAAAAAAGGCAAGGAAAATGTTTTATTCTCTTTTTAAAAAAATATCTTCAATTTTCTACAGAATACACATATAGTTTCAAAACTCTTTAGATGGAATCTTATTACATAGTTTAATAGCTATTTCAAAACTCCGTTGCTTTTGATAAAAATTGGGTTAAAATTAAAAAAAAAAAAGTAATTGTCGATTTATATTTTTCAGACAGAAAAATCTGTTCAAATAACAAAATGACAGATTAAAAGCAGCTTATAGTTAATAAACATTTAACCCGTTCTTTCTGCTTAGTACACAACAAAATTTTAAAAAAAAATTGAGACTTCCTTAAAACACTTTTTTTTAATTGTCCTCTAATGTATATAGGTACATATTTTATGTTTTAAAATTTAATTTGAAGTCGAATCAATATAAATTTGATACAGATATCGAACAGTGGAATGCAATATTTCTTCAGGAATCGTTAATTTAATAATTTTACTTAATTAGTTGCAATAATATTTCAAGACTTACAAATGGTAATACGTGTTAAGCCAGTATTATGATAATCAATAGTATCTATTATCACAAAACACAATATTAATAAAATATTATTCGCTTTCAATACATACTAGTCATAATTTGATATTTTAAACTCTGCACCACACTCCTTAAAGTCATATGCGATCTTTCGTGCCTTTATAAACTTAGATACCTACTCATCTTACAGTAAGACCACTCTATTAACTTTATTTCCTTTTACATATTTTTTTCTATATGTAATCACACATGTGTCCAGATAATCCCCCCCGTCCCGTCCCCATCACTCTTTCATTTTCCACCTCATTTAGCTTTTAGTGCGCCGAAACACCTATCGGAACGCAAAATTTGTAGCCGTCGAACGTCTGAGTTCCGATCGGCGATGTCAAAAAATCATTTCTTTGAATAAAAGTAGCTCTTCTAGAGAAACTAGTTATAATTTATTTATATATACATTTTTTCTATATATATATATATATATATATAACATATTATCTGAATGACAAAAATATTGCGAAAATGGATTAAGGTGGGCGTCGTGCAAATTTACCCTTGGCACACTAAGGAAGTATTAGATCGCGGGCGATCGGCGTTCCAAATGCGTTACAATTTGCAATGTATCTTTTTTTAAATTTATGAATTCTTTTTTATAATTAATACTTCTTATTATTTTCAAATTATACTTTTTCTTTTTAATCACTAAATTCACATATATGCTCGTGTGGAAACATGTAAATGGTTCAATTCATGTTACTCATATATTATATATACCCTTTTAAGTTTAATGCTTGTCTCCCAAATATACTCGTATGTAAAATAAAATAAAATATACATCCTTCGATAGATTTGTAGTCACTTTTTGGCGTCATTATCAATAAATTATTAAGAATAACTTTGTTCACTCCAATTTAAAAAAAATAAATAAACATCAACATGTTTCGAAAGCCAAATTATAAGCATAGGAAATAATAATGTATAAACATAAACAAAAATTAAATTTATTATGTATGTTTATTTTATTTTAATATTTTTTACAATTTTTTTTTTATTTTTCAATATTTTTTTACACGTTGAATTGATTACTTGCCTATTTTCATCACGTGTTAATTTCTGTTCATATTTATCATTTGTCTATTATTATACTTGTCATTATTTTTAGTATATTTTTATCCTGTAGAGGAAAGCTTTGCTTTCGAAACATGTTGACATTTATATATTAAAAAAAATGGCGTAAACAAAGTTTCGCTTGTTAATTTGTTTTAAATAAATATGTGAAAGAAATTTTTTTTTTTAATTTTTCCGACTGGACACACAAAAATGGGTGTTAAAAATACTGTAGAAAAAAAAACTCGACTACAATATTATTCCTGCTTTCAGGGTTAAAAAGCATCCGACGGAAGAAAGTAACGCTTTCAATGAAACGTATTAATCAGACCACTGATGTTTTATTCTATTTAGTTGTCATGAGTCATAAGTACATGTTTCCGCTCAGATGCCGCAATGTGATAGACACCATATCATCCAGTAGGAAAATCAGATTATATGATTTAAAAAAATAAAACGTGGTAAGTTTTTGCTAATAATGACTAAGCTACTGGCTTTAGCCGATGTTGGTTGGGTTTACCTGTCACATCAAATGTCCAAATAACCCGCTTTATTTATGCATAATAAAAGCCAAGTACCGGAAATATAAAAATATAATTTTTTTCAACCTCACAAAAAAAAGAAAAAATATTTTTGGTAATTATTTCGTTAATAATAGAAGCACTGATTGATACATATATTTGTACCGAAGGGCACGCCTTTTTCGGCATTAACGCAAACGAGTCTTCCCTTGAATGCGCATTGCGCACACATGTATATTTTTTGTATAGAATACACGCAACATTTCTTCCTTTTAATACGTTATAGTAGGGTGGTAGTTGGGTGCGCGCGGATCTGCGAATCGTAGCTGGAACTTAGCACGTATTTTTGAAAGTGTAAATGTATTTCTGTCAATTATTTTATAACGGTTGATATTATATACATACATATTTTATGTGAGTAAGCTAGGATAGGTAGTGCTTACGTTCCTATGTAGAATAAACCTCTCTGGGTATATCACCGTAGAAAGAGTTTTGTAGATATCATTATTTTTACTTTGTTGTTTTGCATCTAACTTTACAACATTGCACAGATAGCTTTAAATACATAAAAATAGAACGTTACGAGTGGAAAAAGTATTGGAGTTAACTTTTAGTGACATGTTAGTTAGTCGGATGGTGCAAATCGTCGGTTTATAAATTTACAAGGGAAAAAATAATGTTAAAGATCGATCTAAATAATTCTATTCAACTGTTAAAATACAATGGATACAATTAAAAGTTTTTCCGGTCTTTAGCATAATAGATTTCTAATTTCCTTTTGCAATTCTTAACCCGTTAAAAATAAACCAAAACTTAGGCTCTGCTCGGAAGTTCAGATTATTGACCTCCAATTTCCTGAACGAATGAAAAATTTCTTTGACGTGAAAAATATATCTTAAACATAAAAAATATGTGTTTCACAAATCTTATTTTTTAATTGTTTTGATTTTAAGTACAAAATAATTACATTCTCACTTATAAAATGGTATTTTTTTCTGGGCGCTGTATATATTGTTAAACTTTTAGCTCTTATAAATAGACATTCCAGACTTTTCTTAAAGATTTTGAAATTGTTTTCTAACTTCAAACAAAATGGAAGATCATTCCAAGAATGTGGGCCAAGTACAAAAGCTCCGTCTCCAAATTTAGTAGCATTCGTACTAGCATCGTAAGTCACTCGTCAAACATATTTTATAAATAGCTTTATTTATTAAAATAACCTGTCGTTTAAAATATTGAAGTTTTACCGAAATAAAATTGTTTACGTTAGTTCTGTCAAAGTAAAGATTTGTGGAAATCTGTTAAAAATAAATACAGTCTATTAAAACAAAGATTCGAATGGCAATAATTACTAAATGTTTTTTATTTATTGTTTTGGAAGTTGATGAGCTTTTATGACGTTTCTTTATATTATAATATGTCCGGTTAAAATAATTTAGAAACCGGCTTCTTATACCCAAAACAAAACTGCATTAAATGCATTTGAATTGCTAAGAACGTAAAATTCTTAATAATAATTAATTTTAACGCAGTTGCGAGAATATTCGGCTATGAAAATTAACGTATATGGCATAATAAAACTGTTTTATCTTTCAATAATAACATACTAGGTAAGTTTTTTTTTAACAATACGTTATATGTAATCCTAGGTACGATTCAAGATATCTTTTCTGTAGCTCGTGAATCTAAAGCCTGTGCTAAAATTCGCAAATAAATTCAGTTTGCGATTTCATAGTCCATTGCGAATTTGAGACGAAGTTTCTATCTCTAAATCAGCATTTCCTTTACATCATCACAAATGAGATAATTTCCCATCGTTTGAGTTCACTTTGCAGCTAACAATCGTCACTCGCTTTCTTCCCAGACTTCAGACAATGGAGGCTGTTCACCGGAACATGACCGGGGAAATTATATATAGGCGGTGAAAATTCGCCAAATCTGGTCACTGCTAAAATAACACCCAAGTGGTAACAAGTTAACTACTAGCCTCAAAGAAAACAGAGTTAAATATAATTTATTGAATCTGAAAATGTTCGTTCGTTGATTTAAACTCATTAATTTGCTAAAAAGTTACCCCAAAGTGAATCCTGCTTTTATAAGTCGATATAGGTAGAAGATCAAGTCTAAAATGAGTGCAAATTATCACCACGGTTTCAATAGACTCAGTATAGGCATCATAACAGCTTTTTTGGTATCATATACAAAGGAAGTCCAGCTTTTGAATGATGTCCCTACTAACACAATTTCAAAATCAATTGAATTCAACGCGTGTTTGAAACCGGATAGACCCTCGGGGGGTCTCGTGACTTGCTTTGGACACCAGGCTTTGAGGCAATTGCAGGACTTGGAGGAAAGGGAAGAGTTTTCTCTGGCGGATGGAGTAAGCTTAAAAAGGGACGATGCAGGACCAAGAGATATCAGCAACTTTTTGGATAGAGATCCCATGGATTTCAGGTAGGTGAACTAATATTTTACTGTATATTTAATACCACCGTTACTATTTGACATGGCCAGGTTGAACGCTTTATTAAGATTTTAATATGAAACAACCATTTGTTATCTCATCTCATTTTCTGATTATATTTGAAAGCTCTGTAACGCACCATGATGATTACTTTGTCGACAAATTACTTGTACTGATATATTAATGGGTTTTCATATTCGCAATTTTATTCATTGGAAGTAGGCATCAGTCTATAAGATTTTTTCAAAAAAATTAACCCACACCTCCCAACCAATTTTACGTTATATTTATATTCAGGTAAGGAAAAATTCCGTGACTTATAGGATCAAGTGACATCCCTGCCCTATTATTCTGGTGTCTATTACAACTTCGTGAAAAAGCTAAATATTGTTTTCTTTAATAGCCAAACATACTTTAACGTTTGTGATATCCTATCAAAATAAAATCGGAGATATGATAACAAAGCATGCTTGCGGCCACATATAAACCGTATATAAGCGTTTACCTGGACAGGGTGGTGGTATTTAATCCTTCCAACCTAATCCTGCAGAGGAACGATTTTCTGGCCAACCATTAAAAACCAGTGGAATTATGGCAATCGCATTTGGTGTATGTTGTGAGGCCAAAGGAAGTAGAAAGGGGAAGGAGATGAGGGTAAAAAAAGTAGGGAAATTCCTCGCTATTCTGATTTGTTCAAGAAACACGGCTGAGATCATTTAAAGCAACGTTCATTTAAAGCAACGTTTCTTTTCTGAATGGCGGTCTTTCACTAGGACGATACTGATAGTATTTTACCTTTACCTTAACTATTGCATTAAGGCTAATAATAGGTCAAATGCTGCCATTCTGGCACACGCTCCTAAATTTATTCATATTATTTATAGTTTCAAATTTTCCCCAGATCTTTACTAAATAACCAACCGAAAGAATTCACCCGGTCTCCCCAGATCTTCACGGGACGTTCCTTACAGCTTTTTCCCCTTCGTTTCTCTACCAACTTAGTTTTCTATGACTCCCGCTTAAGAAGTTATCTCAAAATTGACATTTAATTGTAACTTACATACGTAGTTAAATTTCCGCGTATTGTATTTTTCAGGGCACTAGTTGAAGGAGCCAGCACGCTCATGAGCAGACGCGCCATGCAGTGGGACATGAGCTACGTCCACCCCGGACTTACCATGAGGATTGGACCAACCCTCACAGCCAACAGTATCCTGGAGTTTGTCATAGATCCGAGGATCAGGGATCAGGAGAGGGTTGACCAGGAACCAAGCACGGGTAAAGAAATATTTTTAACAACCAAATGATCCCTAAAGTTTTTTTACTGCAATCAGTACATTTCACCGTGAAGCGATCATGGCGATGACGTTGAGGTCCTACACGTGTCAGGTAATGCAGAATTAGATATTTTGAGTAATTCAGTTTTTTTAGGCGTTTGTAAATCAGAAAAAATGCTGTTTATCGTACTCTTTTATCCTCCTTTTTCTTGAGCCTGTGTTTAGCACAGGTTTATAGACTTCTTCATAACGGGTAGGTTTTTTTGATAATAATCAAAATGTTGACTCTACAAAGAGCAAGATTCGAAACACAGTAGGGCATTCGCAAAGTCAAATTCCATAATGGGTAAACTGAAATCGTGTTCTAAATGTTATTTTATTCCCTTAGGACCTCCTTTATCACTTATACTTTACGGTAAAAAATTATCATATGATCAAAAGGGGGGAGGGGGGTCACCAAAGTCCCCCATAATGTCGCGATGTGATCGTGATTCTTAATATTCATCTTGCCCTTTCCAGTAACACTAAGACATTTGTTTATTACAACCATTTTGAAACGGTAAAAGTACGAAAGCGAACGAGACTCAAATATATTTATTATTGCATCCCTTTGCTGCATCATAATACATATTTTACGATCAGGCTTGAGGCTTGAGAAGTTGCGCATAGTGGGGGGGGAAGAGTTATTTTGTCAGAGCTTGATAGAAATTATTTAACATCTTAAAAAATATCAAAGGCATAATTTTTTTTAGATGCAGGTCGATTACTGAATAGTATTTATAGGGTTACTTAAATTATAGTGTGTGATGTAAAAAACTACTTATATATTGCACAAAAATCTCATTTGGGGTACTGTACTGTAGAACCATCAGTACTGTACTCAGAACGGGAATGTTAAAATGAAAAAAAATACTAAAAGCTTTTTTCCTTCAAGCATAAAACTGAATTTTTGCAATACAGACGACAGTATGACAATAAAACAATTGCGACGTAAGGTTATGATCCACAACAAAGAAGAAACTACTACGGAAGAAGAATCTTAAGAAAGTTTCAAACAACCAGCAGTGTTACACCATGTGTTAACATATATAACAACCTAAAACAATCGTGTCGACAAAGCCAACCATTTTCTGAAATTCATAAAATTGTTTGTTATGTTTTATTCATTTTCAAATCTATTTCTTATGCCTAAGTTTATGCATATTGACGTCTTTACATATTTCTCCAAAAGCGCATCAAAACATGTTTTTCAGCTGACGTCATATAAGTTTGCATAATATCTTAGCCATGTAAGAGACACCGAATACGTCAGATCAATGGCTGAGTTGGTATCGCGTCTGGATTCCATTCAGGCTTCGTGGGTTCAATTATTTGGCTAAGTCCTACATCACAAAACCAGCAACTTTTTCCGCATATTGTGGTCGTAAATAGAGGTTTTTTAAATATTGTCAGGTTATTTGTAACCCTTTTTGTCTTTCATAAAAATATTAATACTAATAAAAATAATACAACAAAGAAATATGAATAAATTAAATTTAAAATTCGCCTAACTTCAAAACTTGGCATTCATTTTTTAATTGAACTTTGAAAATGCTGTTTTTGATAGCCAATCCGTATTTTAAGAGGACGCCGTTAGTAGCTGAGTAATAAAATGCGTCGGGTTCTCAACCAGGCGTCGTGAGTTCAATTCCCCTACTAGCTAAGTCCTCCATCATCACACAGTCAACGTTTTTAGCTGCCAATGGTAGCAGTAGTGTTTTTAATATTATTAGGTTATTCGTAACCTGGGAATGTCTGGGAAAAAGATATGTGAAACATTAGGAAATATCCCTTACGTAACAATCCGTAAAAGACAAAAAGCTTCTGACTAATTTGCATCTAGCATTCAGATATGAGAAATTTCCTGGTTCACTCTCACTTTTAGTATTGTAATGATTGTGATCCAATCGTGTAAAGATTATATCTAATTTTGGTAATCCATTCAATGTAACATTTGCAAATTCTCGCAAAAATACTTTCCCACCGGATGTGGTAACAACAGTTTTCCCACGAGACTAATAAATTACGCAGACTGTATTCAAAGCTGGGCAAAGAAATAAATCGTAACATTTCTTTCTATCTGCCATCTGCTAGCGGTTTCCAAAACTATTCTGGCCTTTCTCTTCGACGCATATTAGAAAAGTATTGTGCGTCTTGAGGAAATTTGAAGAATAGTTTTATGGTTTTCTCGCAGCAAAGTTGTGGCGCTTTTCATTCTTAAAAATAAAACGCTAGTTCGATTTTTCTTCAGAATGCGGTTTACGAAATGGTAATACTTTTTTCCAGAACGTTAGAAGCTTTAGTTTTGAACCCACAGATCACGGATTCAACACCGAGGGAGTACATTAAGAAAAGAATTTATAAATTATTGAGATTGTTTTGCATAATCCACTATTTAATACATAAATAACAACATGTTTCGGAAACGAAGCTTCCCTCATCAGGATACAGTAATGATTTAAAATTACTTGCCTTACTACAGAAATGATTTAAAATTAAAATAATTATTCTAAATATTCATATTACTCTGAAAATAAATTTCAGAAATGTCTTTTATTTTTTTCTTATAAATAATATTAATTGACTAACTAAAATAAGTGACTTTTTTCTGAATACTAATTTACGAAATTTTTAAACTAGTTGCATTTGTAAGTAAAAATTCTAGTCTTTTATTTATGTCAAAAGAATGGTTTGTTTATAAAAAACGGTTAGCAACATCAGAATAATTAATATTACTTAAACACCTTAGGTGCTCGTTAAATGTAAAATATCCCTTAATCATTTAATCTACGAGTATATGTTCATTTCTTATTGGCTGACGTATTTTCTATTTCACTAAGTGTGAAACGCCTATTTTGAGATGACAATTAGAGGGGTGGTTGTTCAGCTAGGATGTTGATGACAAATAGATTAACAAATTACAATTTAATAAAAATTAAAAATAGGAAAATAAATCAAAGTTCCGTGGTGAAGCGGTTAAGACAAATTATAAGATTTCGAAGTTGGCAGTTCAATTCATGTGCATGCAATATATTTTTGCATTTTTTCGTCAGTACGTTTCTACGAGAAGATTCTAATTGTGAGGGATGAGTTCGTTATTTGACGGGTGTAATTTTTTTTACGCTCTTGGTACATGGCAATCGTCAGCATGCTAAGATGGGCATTATATGTTCGGAAACTTATAATAAAAAAACATCATCGTCACACATAAATAATATGTTTGTTATGCAATTGCCCGAAAGATTGGCAAATTGAAAGCTCTTTGAATATTCGTGCGTTAATTGTTCATTTAAATAAAACAGCTCATTTTATTTTATTTACGTTAGCTAATTAAGATAGCTGATTCATATTCTAAACAAATGCGTTAGTAGAATATTGGGGTAGGAAGGCAAAAATTTACAGTAATGTATCCAACATAACTTCAAGAAATCCAAACAGTATTTAGTCACATTAACGAAAACAGATTTTTGTAATAACTGTAACTGTATGAATACCACTTTATAATAGTGTTATTGTCTTCAAGTTTAATTTGTTTAATCCATTTTTCTTAAGTTAAAAAAAGTCCTTGTTTTTATTATTTAGTTTACACCGTTAATTTATTTATCTAGCAGAACCATTTCTATTGAATAAACCTTCTTTTTTAATAAATAATAATAAATCAAATGATTTAAATAAATATTCTGTAAACCAATTTATAATAAATAAATATCAACATATTTCGAAACCAATGGTTCCATCCGATGGTTATTTAAAAAAATTTAAACAGTTAAAAATAAAAATAAAAGAACTAAAATCCCAATCGATTTTGGCACACCAGTGCCATGGACAGGTTTTTGTACCAAAACGGATTAATTAATCGTTATAAAATTAATATTGCTAATTTAGAATAAATCTAGAACTAACATTTTACGATTTTCTACTTTCAACTCCTGTATCCTTATTAAAAATATGATCGGTCGAAAAGAGATGATTCTCAAAGTCTATCTTCTTCTAAATATTTTTTCCAGTAAACCGATCGGTTCCTCATGAAAACCCCCAAATTACACTTTCTGGTAATGAAAATGGTTTAAAACAAATGGATGTGTTTATATAAAATTAAATAGATGGATTTATTTTATGTGATTTCAGCTCGTCTCTTTGCCCGCAACCTCCTGGTCCCCTTTCTACTGGGTTTCAAGTTCCAATTATCCACCCTGCTGCCCATCCTGTTCGGTTTGATAGTGCTTCTGTCAAAGAAGGCGCTGATCCTCAGTAAGATTGCCGTGGTGGCTGCCAGCGTATTTGGCATTCAATCATTTAATGCCGGGACAAGTAGTGGTTATGGAGGGGGGTATGGAGGTTATGGGGGGTATAGCGGCGGACAAGGTGAGAACCCAGCAACTAGATGATTATTTATTTCTAGAACAAACATATTTTTTATTTTAGCTTTTATTTAGTCAAAAGCTTTTCAAATCATCCCAGGAAATACAAAGAAAAATTCCAACAGTTTGCAAATTAGTCTCTCACTATATATTTACTGGAATAAATGCGCCAAGATTAAGTGCAAAGTAAATAACAGTAATTAATTAATTAAAAAATATACTTTGTTTACACTACTTTATAAATATACATAAATATTTACATGTTTCGACAGCAATGCTGTCATCATCAGGAATATTAATACTAACAAATAATTTCTAGTACAGGAAAATGACAAAAATTAGAACACTTTAATATTGAAATTATTTTTTAGTGTTCATATATTCCTGATAGTGAAAACATTGCTATCAAAACGTGTAGATATTTATGTATATTTATAAAGTGGTGTAAACAAAGTTTATTTTTAATTAATTAATTAATAATGACGCCACAAGGTGAATACCAATCGATTGTATTCACAATAATTTTGGTATACATTATATTTTAGGAATATCTTTTGTTAGTTTCCTTACAGGAAAGGAAGAAATGCTGCCATAAGATGGAAACCAAACAATTCTTTTAAATTAAAAACCTCTCCCGGTTTATATTATGTCGCGAAACCTTAATTAGATCTCTCAGCTAACTGTATTGAAATAAAAAAAAGAAAGCATTTCTTTGAAACCATTCGACAGTTGATAAAAATTACTGTTTTTTAAAACAACGAATTGTTTCATTATTTATTTTATCTTATTTTGCATATTTCCTTTAGTTCTTTGAAAGATCAGTATAATATTTTTTCAATAAAATTTTTTTTATTTAATTAATCAATTTGTGGTATCATTTTCAATTAAATGATTACGAGATATTTTGTTTAAACCACTATTTAATAAATAAACATCAACATGTTTCGAAACCAACAGTTCCCTTATAAGGATACAAAGTCTACTTTATATTTAGTATATTTATTTAGTATTCTTTGTATCCTATTGAGGGAACTATTAGTTTCGAAACATGTTGATATGTATTCATGAAATAGTGGTTTATACAAAATAACTCCTAATCATTTAAATATGATTTTTTATCTGCAGGGAATATTTTGATGTATCCTTTGAACTACTTTATCTTGGTTTGATCAAGCTGAATGGCTTTGAAACATGAAACAATTCCAATTAAAAAAATAATTAAAACTTAAATAGCAATTTTTTAAAAATGTTAATTGAAGAGAACAAATTCGCATTAACCATTCAAGACCTTTCAGGTTTGTCAACCTACGGCAACCGCTACCAGTCCGACAGTTTCTACAAGAACGCCGACCAAAAGGGTCACGAGGACAACATCGACCCTTACTACGCTCAGTCCTCTGCATACTCCGCCGGGAACCCCGTCAGCCCAGATGATCTCAGAGACCGACTGGAGAAGCTGTTTGTCACCAAGAGGAGTCAGGACAGACCTGGCGCTGGTGTACGAAATTTTGCCTGGGACCAGTAAAAGGAAGAAGTTATCTCAAGAGTGAATATTGACGACGCAGATTTATTTTCGTACAGTGGCCACTGTCATTGTAGTCAAAGACCTTGATCGAAAAAAATTAATAGAAGAAAAAAAAGTTTTGTGTCGAGATAAAATTACCAGTCGAAATAACTTTTAACCCTTTGGGATCATCATCATGGGCCTGAAATAATGTTCTCCACTCCCTCCAGTCTCTCGCCATTCGCCTTCAGTCCTCAGTTCTTTTCGTCCTATGACAATCCTCCTTCTACCTCTACCTTGGTCTGCCTGTGTCGTTTCCACTGGGGCACCCACACAGACATAACAATCAGCGTTGCCCATCGCAGTCTTTGGGACATACAGCCTCACAATGTTCTGATGATCTATAAGGTTTTAAGTTAATGATTCATCTTTATTCTGTTAGATCCATTTTCTAGTAAAGGTCCAAAGATGTTTTGTGGAATTTTACCCTCAAAGTCTGATAGCTTAGTTTCATCATTTTACGTTAGGCGCCATGTATCACAACCTTCTAGGATAGATATTAAATACACTAAATTTATTGGAATAACTTATTGAAGCTTATAAACCTCGTTTTAATATTTAACCATTGAAGAATGAAATATGAAACATATGTTGTCCCGGGAAGACAAGTTGCGACCCCTAACCTTTTTATCTTTTGTGTCTTTTACTGTTTCAAATTTAAATGAGATTTTTTAATGTTATCTTCGTCAATAATTAATACTTTTGCTTTGTTCGACCGAATGGTTTTCAGTGCCTAAAACAAAATTACACCGATTTAAACAATTTCATAGATGATTTTCTATGCAAGCATTCAAAAAATATAGGTGTTCTCGGTAGAAGAGTTGATTGCAGCACCATAATTTAGTAAGTAGTAGTAAAATATATAATAAATTATTTTCCAATGAAAAAAATATATATTTCCCCAAAAATATATAATACTTTTCACGTCGACAATAATATTGAAATCAGTTTCTTCCAAATCAGTATTAAATCATATTAAATCAGTATGAAAACCTGACCTGTAGTTTAAAAGATTCAAATAATTCTTGCAACAATATTTATTAAATTAGGGATATTAAATGGTTTAATTTATATTATTTATTATTTTTTTAAGTAAAAAACAACAATAAAATTTGTTGAAAATGTTAAAAGATTTCGAAATACATTTTTTTATATTCCCCTTGGGAATATTTTTGATTTATTTGAAAATATTAATAAATATGGGAATATGGGTAAAACAAAAGCCGTGACTTATGTTTATAAACTATATAAGACATGGGTAGGACTATACGTTTATAAACTAAAGGACCGGCAATTGTTATGAATAACATCGATAAATAATAAAATTAATGTTTTTTTTTCGGAATACTTACGAGTATGTTTGTATAAAAGAATATGTTTTATTATTTATTTCTGAAAGTTGTAAATAAAAGATTAAACTATCATACATGCATCTTATGGCTTTCATTATTTAATATTCCTTTCAAAATAAGAAAAAAATGGTGTGGGTACATTTTACTAACAAATTTAATTACATTTTTATCAAAACCAGAAACTGCATAATTTTCTGTTCAAATTCAAATAAAAATAAATTTTCGTACAAAGACGCACGGAATATAATGTGTGTTTTGTTGTGTTTTATTTAGAAAAAAGTCAAATAAATAAATATGTATAACTTGTGTGTCAAGGGAAGTTTTCAATCGTTGCAAAAGTAGAATTCTAATTTATACTGACATTTTTCGAATATCATATTAACAGGATTTTTTTTAAATATTTTTTTTCATAAATTGTGTGGAACATTTATATGAAACCATTTTTCGTATTTTATTATATTTTTCCGTTTTATTGTAGTAAATAAACAAAATATTTTTAATCGCTTATTTATATGCATAAATACATAGCACGGATATTTCAATCAAATTACTACAATGGATTTATGCCACAATGGAACTGTAAAAAAAAGGTATCTTTGACCATTGTAATATCATACATTTTTATGGAAAGGTATGTTGACAGATAGATACCTAAATTAATTATTTAAACATTAATACACTAATAGTAAAAAAAAATTTAAAAAATAGAACAAGCATGGGTATGTAGGTCGTAGGTATAATGCGATATACGCACAATGGAATCATGCTAACAATTGAATTAAATTAAGTCAGATGACCTCGCCCAAAAATAAATAAACATTTGACGTTTTGAATAACAAATTTGAGAAAGTAAACGGATCCCTGTGATAAATAATCCCTTAACTACGGTTATGGCCCAAATATTATTCATACAAAAATATCAGGGAGGTATTAACATGGCTTTCCTGTATGTAAATAATGGGGGATTTTTTTTTTTTTAACTTTGGTACCCAATTAACGAAATGCCATAAATCTGGTTATATTTTTATAGCTACTGGGTAACAGATCCAACTGCCCAGAACGAGTGGGATTATGGAATGTCTGGAGAGGAAGTAGATGGGAGAGAAAAAGGTTGTGAAGTAAATGGTTACCAGTAATAGTGATTCGGTACAAAAGGAGGTATTTCATGTGAGTTTTTTTTAAATGTGAATACCGTCAGGAGCTAGTGGGGCTATGGCATCCCCAATTGGGGTATGTTGTGAGGCTGAGGGTAGTGGGAGAGGAAGGATATGGGAAGAGGAAAATACCTGAATAGACTATCACCAAACACGGCTAAAAGCCATTTCAGGCAACCTTCCAATTCTGATTGGTAGTCTTTCTCCAGAGCGATTATAATAATATCTTCCATGCTAGAACGTACGGCAAATATACTATGTACAAATAAATAAATATAATAGTTAATTATGAAACAACACAAATTAGTATTATAAAATCACCTTGCGCGTCCTCTAGATTCGTAGTCGAGATCCCTACCCCTCGATCACGGAGACCGTCAAAGGATGGGTATAAATGGTAAGATGCGATACAACACGGTTCTGGCACGTATAGGTATCTAAATTTGTCTGTCAAACTTCACCGATTTTTTTTTATACTCGTAGATACGTGGGCCTATGCATATTGCACACGTTTATATTATTCCAACTTTTGACTCTTTTTTTCTTCTTTGACTTCTGAAGTCCAACTAGAATTATGTGATTCACTAACCATGTCTTTCTATGACACCCTCGACTTTTGCTATCGACTCCACTTTCACCAACGACTCACCGTTCACGATTATCCAATTAAGTATGAGTTTTATATCTTCTTTTAATTCAGAGATTTATTGACACCAAACTGAATACCGAAGAAAGGATATAAATTCGTCAAATGCGTGTAAACATTTCAAGTATTAAAAAACCAAAAATTATGGTTTAAATCAAATTAAATTTAAGCAGATCGAATAAAATTCACTGCACATTAAATTCAGAAAAGAAAAAAACATTTTTAAACCATGCTGCGAGAATTGGTTTCATGACTTTGACTTGTATCTACACTCAGTATAAATATTCACATGGCAAATCAATTGAAATAGATTCTAGCTTTCATAGTGGTGTACACCAATAGTGATTAATATTGGGTCAAAATAGTTTAAACACCCGCCCGCAGTCCCCTCTCACTCCATAAAGGTACCACAACACACTACACTACTACACAAGCACGAATTTCTTTAAAATGATAATTGGCGCACTTCATGATGTTTTCAAATTATAAAACACTCACAAATAAATATAATATACCAAAATAGTGCTTAAAGTTTCTTATAATAAATCTAAATTCTCGGTTTAATGTATAAAGCAAAAGAGAATAGCTCTAGTAATGAGATCCCTTATACATGGAAAACTATATACGACCTTTTAAAAGATGCTGAGAATCGCAAATAATGCAGGGTTGATGTAAGCGTGATGAATAAGCTTAAGAAAGGGTCGCAAAGATGGTTTGTTGAGCGGATGAAAGAAGAAAGGAGTGTAAAGAAAATATACGACGCGAATGTGAATGGAAGAAGAAGCCGGGGATGCCTGAATAAGACATGGCATCATAAAGTGAACCAAATACTTGAGTCGGCAAATGTCAAGAGTCAGATCAACAGAAGAGTATGTATGAGACGATGTATGAATCTAGGAGAGTATGGCAAGACCGAGTTATTTGGCAGTCCATCCTATCTACCTACCCCTGTGGAGAAAACATCGCAATGGTTACTAGTTATGTACCATCGGAGAATGCATTTATTGACTGTATTTGTATTTTGATGGGTCCTCAAAAAAATCGATGTTTCAAGCAAAAAAAAAATTTTTTTTTTTCATTTTTGAGGCACCTAAATTATTCATTTTCTGAATACATCTTCATGGATATATAGCCGAGAACGTAAATAATATGTAACAAGGTGCGTAAAACTACAGCCTAAATTAAATTCACGTTATTTCACGCCATCGTAATCACCTCTCATGTTTGCCAAACTCAGTTAATTATCTTAACTTAAGCCATATAATTGTGCTGCAGACAACAATTCAGACTGTCACGCTCTGATCTACAGATTCCAGTATAAAACCAAATGTTGTCCACAAAATGGTATAGTATAGCCTTGTTATCATCTTCAATAACACGTTTCATCTTTAGTTAAGAAAATAACAATTCAATATGTTGTCTTTATTGAAGTTTATGTTGGTTTTGTGTGTGGTTTTCATTCATGGATCGTCAGCGGGAGAGCCCAGTTTGAGGAAAGAAGGCTTTGATTTTGTGTTGTCCTTGAAACATTGCCTGCAGCACAAAGGGATGATGGATTGTGTGAAGAGGAAGGTGGTAGACAAACTAGACCAAGAGTTGAAGAGCAACAGGAGTATTGAAATTACGGATGGTGTTTCAATCAAGAAAGACCCTCAGTGGGAAGAAAACAGTGTTGCAAACTCGCAGAGGTCATTGAAAGGGATGTCGCTGAATGAGATATTGGCTACAAAAGTTAATGAATATCTCTCGTCACTTGTTATTCAGTTCAAAATGAACGACAATATTGAAAATAACGTTGGAGAAAGTGAGTACCGCCATCTTTTCTTTTTTTCCCATAAATAGACTTAATGATTTGAAAAATCAGAAAATGTTGATTAATTTTTAACTCATTGATTTAGGATCCGTTTGTTGGTCATACCAAAAACTCTCAAATGGTGAGCTCTGGTATCACGAAATTTTGATTTTCACAATGATTTTTCAACGCAACTATTTTCCATCCGCAATTTTGTTCCTTCATTAGTTAAAGAGCATTGACATTTAATTTGACATCGGACCACATAGCTTGTCATATATATATTTTTTTTTTTTTTAAAGAAAGGGGTGTTTTAGAAATATGACTAACTATGGCAAAATCGGCGAGGGAAGAAATGTCTTTAATAAAAACTATTTTAAAAAATAATCTTTTTTGACGTTTAAAATAATAATTAAAAGATATATATTATTAATTAGCATTTAATTAAATAGGAAGCAGTTACGTCATTTCACAAATATTTACCATTGCAGAGGTCTCATCTAAATTTGTACTCTTTTTCGAAATATGAAGCATTAAAATATTTTTCTCATTTTACAGCAAGAGGCAAAAAGCACCACAAACACATGCAGATCCTCATGTACGGAGCAATTGGAATCTTCGGAGTACTAGGACAACTGTTCATTGGCAAACTGGCCATCGTCTCTGCTGCAGCTCTCATGATCGCTAAAATAGCCCTTGTGTTATCACTACTGGTAAGATATAAACTCCAAGCCGCCCTGAGGACTGTTCGGCCCTTCTCTCCTGCATTTGGTGGTCTATCTCAGTATGGAAGTTTTCCGGTTTATTCTTCTCTCTACTACCTTCTATTTCTGTTCTTCACCTCTCAAGTGAGGAATCTTGGCTGTTCTTCATTCATCTCATACTCTCCTGGTTTGAACTATTATTGGTAAGATATAAATACATATCACAAATTCTCTTAGATATTAGAATATTTCTCACTACGTCGAATTTTCACTCTGGCTTCACTATCTCTTGTATACCTTAATATATACTTTTAATTTCAATCAACTCCTACATAGCTTGGATATTTTTGCATGATGACAAAAGCGTATGTGGTGGCTTACTTCCTGATTTTTTATTTTTTTTTATTTTGTATAATAGTTTGTGAATCTTTATAAAATGAACCAAAACTTAATCACTTAGTCAAATAATTTTGGTAACACGGTAAGTATGTACATGTCTTCAAAAAGGAATCATTTCATCCGTCATATGAAATATTTTTTTTGCACGACTAGGTTTTATAGTACAGATTGTGTAAACAAGATATTAAGTGTCGATTTAAAGATTTTGATCTACCATCACACGTTACAGTTGTTTCGCCATCTCTTCATATCGTCTAAAGTATTAATTCTATCGTTAATTTTTACCTACATATATTTTATAGAGCTTATCAATGGCTTTACAACTATTTATCTGACATGCATTTTGAATTTTCGTCGGTTGTCTATTTCAATAAGTTTTTTTTGTTTAGATTAATTTATTAATTAAACTTTTTGTTACTTGATATAATACAGGTTTTATACTATTCTTCCGTCAGAAGCATTTGCTTGTGGATCGAAGAATAGTGTACATTATTTATTATTGGTAATTAAAGTAATATAATATATGGTACATGTATATGTATGCATTACAATTTTATTAAGAAAAAAATATATAGTGCATAGTAAATGTGTTATAAGGAGATATTTGAATTCCATATCATAATTAGGATAGTATATTTAAAATGTATGCGTTTCGAAGAAAAGAAATGTTATGAACGACAAGTAAATTTCAGAATATTTGCTAGACAAATTTAGTCGGAAACATTTTTTTTATTAAGATTGTATTTAGTTTGGTTGCTAAATTGAGGCAAGATTAAAAATAAATAATTAAATATAATCTGTCAACAATTAGATCAAAGTTGAATAAGGGCATCTCAGTGGCTTGGAGTAATCGTTTAGCCTGTTGTGCAGACTCGACAAAAACGTTTTAAAAATACGATAATCGATGAATACATGATGTAAATATCTAAAAAGATACGTAATTTGGAAAACTCATACTTTTTATGTTTCCAGTCAGCGTTGAAAAAGCTCACCAGCAATAGTGGCAGCGAGAACCACATAGTCTACACGACCGAGCACGGATCACCCCACGGCGGAGGCTGGTCGAGGTCAACAGTGGCCCAGGACATCGCCTACAGAGGCCAACGCCGGCCAACCATGGAGATGAACCCTTCGATGGGGTACTCGGTCTACGAGGAATCCATGAAAGGAGAAATGGACCCTTCCGGGAAGTAATAAACCTTGGGGAGTGTGACTGTTGAATTTTGAAAACACCTGTTTTATTTATAAGTAGATTTCGATTTGAAATTCGAACCTGATTCAAAATATGTTATATAAGTGAATATGTCACGGTTCAAAGTACGTTTTGTGAAGGTGCTACTTTATATGTAAAAAACATTTTTTGGTGAAGTTGTTCGTGTTACCTTCATGTTAAGGGAAGACTGTATTTTAAAATGTTACATTTTATCATCCAAAGATATGCTTTTAAAGTACCTGTATTCACGTGAATTGAACTAATTGACCTTTTCCAAACCACAAATTTGGGATTTTTAGAATCCTGCATACTTTTTTCGACAAGAATAGGAAGTCGATAAATGGGGCTCATGGAATGGAGTCATTTAGGAACCGAAATTAACATAATAAATTAATATTTATTTAGGCTGTAAAATTATTAGCCGTTTAATTAGGTTGATGAACAAGACTTCGTGTAATAAGTGGAACAGAAATAAACTCTAATGGGTATTATCTGTTCATTAAGCGTGTAATTTATGAATAAATTTTAATAAATGTGTGCATGATACTAAATGTGTTTTAACTACCATGCCAAATCTAATATTCATAAATCAAACTGTAAATAAAAAAAGTTGAGATGTCCAAAAATGAAATGTTACTTAAATTAGGTGAGAGGTACTATGATTCAGTATGTAGGTCGAAGATAAGTACTGAAATAATTTTTATGTTTATGATATGGTACGGGAGTCCGTAGATCATAAATAAATGATTCTCCGATTCGGAAAACGATTTAAAAAAGGATTTTGCATGTGAAGACGATGGTTGCCAAGTAACCTACACATTATTTATAAAAACAATGCTATCCTTCATATCATCTGTAATGATTCAACGAAAATTTAAAATAAAATAACTAATGGTTTGTTCGCTTTAACACTGGGATATACCCAATAATACAGGCAAAACATAAACAAAATTTGATAATGATTATATAAATAAAATTAAATATTCATAAATAATTAATGTCTTTGGTTTGTTTGTTGTGAATGGTGTTAGATAAATATAAATCTCTAATAAATCTTTCGATTCTATTTATTGAATCATTTACGATTCGAAATTTTTGTTCGCGTAAGAGGTAAATTATTCTAAACACACAAATCTATCACGAATATCACACTAGACAATCAACACTTTTTTTAAACTACTGCGATGGTATACTGTTTTTTTTATTGAAATAAAGATGAAATAGTAATTCAAAAAAGAATAATAAATGTTTTATGCTAACCACTATGTATGATATAAACATCAACATGTTTTGGAAGCGAATCTCCTCCCATGTTATATTTGTAAATTATCTATTTTTATTTAATATCAATATATTACTGTTTTTCCGTGTTTATTATTTGTCTATTCTTGTCATTATTTATTAGTAACCATGTATAATAATTTAATCGAAACACATTGAGTTTTATATATTAAATAGTAGTTTACACAAAACACATATTATTCGTTTTCATTAAAAATGACACCACAAAATGAATATAAATTTATTGAAGAAAAAATAATTATTCATTCATATTAACCTTTAATATATTGGTACATAATATATTAGACTTTTCTTGTTTTGGTTAACCCAATTCGTTGCTCATTGTTGCCATTACAAATAATCTGGCAAGGCGTCTAAATGCATTTGATTACCAATGATATTAACATTTTCCATTCCACTAAAACGTTGAAGTAATCGTAATTTCTTATTAAATATTAAAAAAAATCATTTGAAAGTATGTTGCCTGTTGCATGCTGATGATGCTGTGCTGATTGTTAATTGTATGGAAGATCTACTACAGACCCTCGTTATCTAGGATGAACGAAATATGTATGTATTTATTAATATAAATGGGATAAATATACCACAAACAATAATTGCATGTCACAGTTAATTACATAAATAATAGAATATAGCATAAATAATTTTTAAAAATAACTACTAAGTATATAAAGAATAAAAGTTCATGGAGGATATAAAAGTAAAATATATGCGTACATATAAAACGTATAGTAAACTTAGATTAAATTATTATAGATTGAAAATATATGATATTATGTATGAAGAATGAATGTAAGTAAGTCTACAGTCGTGGTATTTGAAAGAGAGAGTACGAAAACAGGGCGCAATATAATTGTGAATGATGAGTACTTGGAAAGGGTGATATGAATATTGAAAGAAGGATGAATGCAGGAAATTCCGCGGAAGATTGAACTCGGTTGGCGCTAAAAAAACAATGTTTAAAAAAACCGAAGCTAGCAATTCACAATGGAGTGCTTATACAAACCCTAATATATGGTAGTGAAGCTTGGAACTGGCAAAGGAAAGATGAAAGTAGACTGAATGCTGTAGAAATTCAAACTTTGAGGAGTATGTGTGCTGAAACCATGTTTGGTCGTGTGATAAATGTTGAGATTCACAAAGAATGCAAGGCTGATATAAACGTAATGAGTATGATTAAAAAAGGAACGCTTAGAAGGTTTGGACATGCAGAGCAAATGAACGAAAAAAGGCATGTAAGAAGAACATAAGACGGGAATGTGAATGGAAGAAGAAAGAAAGTCAAAACATGGCTGAGAGAACTGAATGATTATGAACTTGAAAACTATATAAAGACAATTTAAGACAAGTGGATATTTGTAAAAAAATTTGCAGGCCGTCTCAGAACAGTTCTCCCTAGTGAGGAGGACTGTGAATACTGTTATTTCATATTTGTGTTATAATAATATGCATTATACTTACATAATCTATATATAATATTCTTCATACTTATAATTTATTACTAAAGTCACATACATGTACAACCTTTACATAGAAACTAAAAAAAAGATACTTTGGAACGTCTTATTGCAAATCTCTGCTTTAAATTTTTGATAGATATCGTTGCAGATTGAAACTAGTATTAAATAATAATTTCACACACTTTGAAACCATTTATAACATGAAAATAAAAACAAAATATAAAAACGTGAATGTAATAGCATTCGGTTTTATTTACATGTGGTAATTACATATATAAGTGGGTAAGTAAGTACGATTAACTACGTAAAATGCACTCGAACAACATCATCTTTTTTTTCTAATGGCATTGAAGCCTTCGAAGGCCAGTGATAAATACTAGGTGAAAGCAATATTATTTATTGAATGCACTGGGAAGATGTTCTCTGTGAAAAAATGCTATTTGAAAAAAAAACTCTCTTTTAGACAATGTAATACAAAAGTGTGCTTCGATATTATGCTAATGGGGTGAAAAAATATTTATGAAATGTGAGCGAAGTATTTATTATAACTAATAACATACGGAGCTTTACTGTGGATTCGTTTCCTTTTTCATATTGTTAGAGAAATGACAGATACAGAGGGAGGGAAGAATTTTTCAAACTTCTTTGGAAACTGATATAATGGAAATTTTTCGGTTATGAGTTTTGTAGTTCAAACTTGTCTGCATTCACATAACGCAGTACTAAATGCAAATGGGAGAGTCGAAAGTAAAAAAAAATATATAACTGAAAAAACCCTTGACTTGTCCACGGTTGACATTACTTTATCGCATGAGAAAGGGTAATTTCTGTGACTCGTTCTTGGCTTCAACAGCTCGGATGTGGAATGATTTGCGGGCCTCTGTATTTCTTCCCTCCTATAACATGGGTCTCTTCGAGATCGTGGTTCACGTCTTTTCTATCCTCCAAAAAACCTCCCAATATACACATAGCATCCCCAAATATGACATAAGCTTTGAACGAAATTATTTCCCTCAAGGTGTCCTGTGTGCAATAATTTAAAAATATATATAATTATTTATTTATTTACGCCCAAATTTGGCTTTACACATAAATTTTTTTTTTATCCGAAATTTTAATATAAATTCAAATAAAAAATTAACAAAGAAAGGAAATTAAAAAAAAAAGTCATGCACATATGTATAATATTCAAAGGCACGGAAAAAATATAAATAATCAGATACAAAAGAAGTAAGCTATTTAATGGCGATTTTTCAATGATAAATTTAATGATCAACATTAAAGTCACAAAATAATTTTTGAGTAAGTAAGAATGAAATAATTATTGTATTTATACTCGAATTATAAATTTTATCTGTAATAATTATGTTATATTATAAATTTTACCTGTAATTATTATATAAACAATAAATTTGAAATTGTTCTCCTTTTGAAAAAATATTATCGTTAGAGTGGCATAGCTACTTTAGATTCAATTTAGATAGAAATTTTAGATTCATTTGCGATTGATAACTTTGATTTTCGATTGTATCTTAGAATTCTTCATATGCCCTCCTTGGATGTGTGGTTACGATCCTCGGCCACGAGACCGAAATTTGCGGGTTCAAATCTCGGTGTGCCCAAGTAAATTTTATGTGATTAATTTGTGTTATTTCAAAATGCATTAATTAAAAAAAAATGCAAAGTGTATTTGCGGAAGGTTCCAGAGTGATATTTCAGTATGTCTGTAAAAGGTTCCACGATTAGTAAACCATTCAGTAGAGAAACGTGGCTTAAAATGGCTTTAGCCCTTTTTGGGCACCAAATCTAAATAGCCAGATACTTCTCAACCATTCTCTTCCCCATCTTCTTCCCATAATTACTACATTTAGCCTTACAGGAGATCTCACAGCTCCACTTGTCCCAGATGGTTAGGAGCGGTTGAAACTTTTCATGGTAATTTTTTTTTTTTTAAATACTTTAAATAAAAATTAAAGTTTAACAGCTTTTAAAAGTATTCCATATTTTATTCACGATACAAAATAACAAAAATGTTCTTGCATTCATATATTATATACGTAAAGTAGTTCCAGCGCGTAACACAAATTAAAAATATGAATTGCTTTAACAAATAACTAATTATTTATTAATTAATTAAAAAATACGCTTTGTACCATTTGTATTTTTATATTTAAAAAAAATTATCATTTTCTCTACTTGAAATTATTTTTTAGTACTCATATATTCCTGACGATGAAAGCACTTCTGTCGAAACATGTAGATTATGTATTTTTATAAAGTGGTGTAGAGAAAGTATATTTTTAATTAATTAATTAATAATGACGCCTCAAAGTGAATACCAATCGTTTGAAGAAATTATAAATAAATGTTTGTTTCCCCCATACAGTTCCCAAGATGGAATGAATTGGGTAATTTGCTAATAAAGGTGAGGCGAAGGTCAGGAAGATTATGGATAGCTTAAAATAAGGTGGTTAAATTGCACTACCTTTTTCATAACTCTTCTGTACCTATTAGTCAACTATTTTGTAGCGAAACCAAGCCTTCAAACATGAGTAACTGGAGGGAAATACCGGAAGTTCGGCAAGAGTGGAGGCTTTCCCAAAGATAGCTCAAAATTCTTCAAAGGTTATAGGGCCAATGATCTATGTATACTTACAATATATACGAGTACGAGTATACTTACATTATGTATGTATGTGTAGCAACTGCATCCAAAGATGAGGAATTTCTCTGGACTTCTGCTTCACGTCAATCAAATCGTTCAAGCCGAAAGCAATTCATTCGTTAAACTCTGGTACAACTTATAAAAACAACAGTTAACCTAAAAGCAGAGCTTTCCAATAGAAACAAAACCACAGAGCATGTCAAATTGATGGGAGTTTGTTTATTAACACATAATGAGGAGATATCAGAGAAGATTTCAGTAGTAGAACACGCGAGAAATAATGTATACCTTTAAGATTGGATTTATTTAGTGAGGCTTGAACGGTTGTTTCAACCTGATTAATATCTAGAAAATTATTCATTAATGTTCACATCGTTCGACATACATAAGTTAATACATCTCACAAGTGATACACCAAGTACCTAAATATTTATAAGGTACGTGTGTAACTGACGAGTCAATAAATGACTTTTCTTATAAATAAATAAATTATATAAAACTATTAAAACAAATTTTTGCTTTTCGAGAAACCGTTAGTTCGGAATTTGTCAAAAATTAAATCACGGTATTAAGAATAGAAACATAAAAACATTTTTTTAAATAAAACATTAATCAGTACTTTTCAACTTGAAAGGAAAATAAATGATTTTTAACATCTTTTACACATCATTTTTTTACTAACTTTATACATAAATATTTATAAATTATTACTATCCTATAAAATAAATAATAGTTACATGAATGTTTGCAATTAAGTACATTTATACAACTATAAACTATGAAAATAAACTTAACAATATTGCACAATTACGTAACAGAGTTACCATGAAAAATATTTGATTAATAATACATCATAAAATTCCTTTGATAATACAATTCGTAATACTCACTATTTCCCTAGTGGTATCTTAACAAAATGAATAATTTAAATAAATTTTTTCTAATTTTAAAATAAATATTTTTAAACGGCAATATTTTAACATTTTAGCAATTTCTTAATCATTTTTACAATCTGTTACAAAAAACTTTCAGATGATCTTATAATTTGTTTTATTTACAGGCAGATCAACTAGAAAACTTCTTACAAATATAATAATAAGCACCATAAATGTATTATGTAATAAAAGATAATAATTTAGTTCACACAGGGCTGAGCAAGGCTTTTGAGGACTTAACTCCTAGGGGCGTGAGCCCTAAAGGCTCGGTCCTGTGGTTTGACATCATCACTAAAACTCCTGTAGTGCCCTCCTGGACCGGTGGCCTCATATTCTCCACCACCTCCTCCATAGTGAGAAGAAGAGTAGGAATGACTCTGAGAAACTTGAGGGTGCTTCACTATTTCATACGTGGTTTTTTCATGAGCCTCGTCTCCTGATACCAATTTCTTCAAACCGATGATAGCACTCAAAACGAGAGCGATCTTACCGATAAGCAAAGCCTTACCAGAGATCATGGCAATAGCCTGGAAAGCCATGGCGATAAAACCTCCCTTGATAGCGATGGCTGTTAAAATAGGACCAATGTACTTTTTCATTTTACCACGGCCTTCCTCAATCATCTCTTCGAGATTTTTCTTTCCGTTAGAAGGACCTAATAACCTAGCCATGCTCATAGAAATCTGATGAGTGTTGAAGAAGCTCGCTGCTTTTTCGGCAAGAACTGAGTCCAACTGATCAGACGACATGCTTCTTGCTTCTTCTTCGGAGGTTTCCTGGGATTTGAGAGATCTGGGTACTTCAGCATCCTTCCTCTTTACCACGGCAAATCCATCCACAAGGGTGATGTTTTCCGTCTTGATCGCTCTGTCCGCGATCTTGACAGCCTGGACCTTCAAACATTTGACGATTTCCTCTGATTTCTCGCAGTGATCGTAGATCTTTCGCAGCATCTTCATTCCAGAAGTGAGTGGTCCAGCTTCAGGGGCTGCTAGAGAAGAAGCGACGCACCACACCGCCATAATGATAAGCCATGATAGCACTTAAGGCGGTTTATCCTCTTGCACAAGGATCGATCACAGAACTGCGATAATGAAGTAAAGAGCTCCGCTCGGTTTTATTGTTTCTGGCGTAATGTGGTTGCTGAGATATGTTCACGTCCATTTATCCAATTTCTCTCTGTGAGAAGTCGAGCGTGAACGCCGGAGCGTGCGATGACTACATTAAGAAATCTGCACGTGAATGCATCACGATTGATTGATGCACAAATTCGCACAAAAAAAAACATATCCCTCCCTATAGATACGCGTAAACGTTTCTGAACTTGAAATCCACAGGTACACAACGAGTAGCGAATACATAAGTGATTAATTATTTTACCGTGAAAAATGAAACTAAAAAATGAAAGTGTTGAAGAATTCTTTTAAAATATGTAATTTTCCGTATTTTATGTTAGCACGCAAAGCAGATATCAATTTTCTACAATTCCATCAAAATAATCATCACAATTATTATTTACTAGCTGGTACGAGGCGTTGTCCGGGCTTACGAATGGTTCGGAGGAATGTTTTGAGGTTGTGATGTGTTACCCCTACCCAAATTTTTCTCTTACTTGAGGAAGGGGGTGGTTTTTCGAAATCTCTTCTATACAGAGACCTTTTGCTTATTTATAAATTCAACTGTGAAAATTTCATCAGTCTCGGAATAAAACTTTATATTTGTATACAAAACAAACAAACACGCCCTTCCTAGGACAATATTCTTTATATAGTAGAAGAAGATTGCTGTGCATAAATTTTAATGTTACAATCTATGCATTATTTTTAAATTTCTAAGAAAAAAAAATTCCAAATAAGTATTCCTCGAAAAATAACTACTAGGAAAAATGTTAACATCTCATCCTTATATCCATCGTTAAATCGTCAAATGATCAATCCCAGAATATTTTATCTCCGCCAATTATTTTAGGTACACGCAAGATGTTACAAGAAAAAGAAAGTATATAGTTAACAGCACTACCGTATGAAGAGCAGCTTTTTGTGGTGAAAATTTTCATCTTAGCATGTGAGCCGTGATTCCTTATTCGGTGTGAAGACCATCCTGTAGAGTTTTTCAACATGTGGGTCGCCACACACTGATGGGATTAGTGGAAAAGCGTTTCTTACCAAAGTATTAATTCAGGCAACATTCCTGAAAAGAAAATTGTACTAACTTAGCAGGTATGTGATCACATTCCCAATTTTTTTTATTTAATATGATTTATTTTTTTTAACATAAAATATATAAATAAAACATGAATCATATAGTATAACAAAAACGTAATATACCTGTTCCTCACAATAAAGAAACAAGGTCCTTGTGTTTGGTGAGGGATTTTCGCTTAAATAATTAGATCATAACTTAAAATATTGTTGCATAATAACGAGAAAATATGAATTAGTCGTGTAAATTTAGTAACTCATAAATATTAATAGTATTAAAGAAAATAAAAGAAATGCAAGGTTTGTGGAAAATATAAAAAGACAAAAAACAGTAGATTGAGGTAATTTAAAAAATATATATATTGGAATTCGTGGATATTTTCTATAATTTTAAGATTAAAAGGAATATTGTTAAAAAAGTTATTCCTAGATACAGGTAGGTGTTTTGCGTATGCTTAGTGTTGAATTGCGGGATAATATACGTATAATCTATTAAAAGAGCCAGGAAACTAACTACCTCTTTATACTATAGTGATATTCTGTCTGGTTTTCCTTGTCTACAATTGACAATCTAAACCTTGAGAGCGAAATAATTCTCCCACACTTACCTTACAACCGTCTGACGGACAGTGACATCTCTGTGGAACTACAGACACTAATACATTAAATTTTGAAATACTAACTCTAAAGGATCTTGACATGGTGTTTAAGCTAGACTAAACATATTTAAAACAAACAAACTACGAATCCGAAGGTCGCGGGTTCAAATCCCGAAGTGCGCAAGTAAATTTTATTTAATTGATTTGTGTTGTTTCACAATTAATTAAATTAAAAGTAATATATAGTATATTTGCGCACGTTTCAGAGTGGTAGATACTCTCAGTATCGCCCTGGTGAAAGACCCCCATTCAGAATTGAAACGTTGTTTGAAATGGATTTTAGCCGTATTTGGTGACCAGATCTGAATAACCAGGTATTTCCCCACCTCCCTCTTCCCCTTCTCCTTCCCCTCAACAATACCTTCAGCCTCACAACATTCCGCAATTGGGATTGCCATAGTCTCACTGGCTCCAGACGAAGCAGTTGGGACTCTTATGCGGTATTCATATAAAAAATACATAAAAAACATGGCACGATCAAGCGAATCAAACACTTGAGTCGGGCCATGTCAGAAGTCGGAATAATAGAAGAGAATGTATGAGACGATGTATGAATGTCAATGAAGCAAGAAGTGTATGCCAAGATCGAGTTGTTTGGCGGTCCTTCCTCTCTGCTCACCCCTGCGGAGGAACGGCGTGATGGTTACTTAGTTAATAAAATGAACGTAAAAAACGACTTTCATCTTAACTAAAACCCGAATCAACTTTTCACCTCCTGCGCTTTCTTCGTACATGTAAAAAAATATATTAGGACAAGAATCACATTCATTTTTTTGGATTTTTAAGAAAAGCACTTTTCAAAATAAATGGATATGTAAATTGTGATAATTTCTTTTCCATCTAGCATGTGGTGTGAAGTTTGGGAACGCCTGTTTTAGTAAAACTCTCGTGGTAAACACTGTAGGTATGCAGTAAAATTGTATGTAGTTATAAATGAGATGAGATTATGGAAGGTACGCGGTGCGGCATACCTACAAGTAACAAAGCTGTTACGCTTTGGAAGTCATCAAGGTTCTCAACGATATTTTGACGTGAAGTCCGTTGATACGAACGCTACAAGTTAAAAATATAAATTCTTTGGTGAGATATCCATTTTTTTTCTCAAATTCTAAAGTTCAACAGAACATGAGGTATTTGAATGATATTTTTAAAGTTTTACTTCAAAAATGTGTGAGTTTGTATAAGTTGGGTTCGACAAACGAAATAATGCGTTTTTCCCTTCGTATAGTGCGCACTTTTGCTGAAGCAGTCGGTTAAAATCCGCCCATTGCGAAATATCGTACAGTCGTTCAAATAAATTGCTTTATATTTATTAATTGTTTTGTGTTTAATTCGTAGGACTCCATTTAATTTTTTTTAAATTTAATGTAAATCAAATTTAATAATGTTATTATTAAGTTCTGCAAGTATTTTTAGTTGTTATTATTGTGACAGCTGTTTCGTCGTTTAAGGCCATTTTCAAACTGCTTTATATTTAATATTTAATTAAATTAAATAATTGCCTCTATTAAAACAGATATTTTCAAGAATATGTACTTTAAATCAAACTGGGTTTTGTAATTTTAAATTGAAGATTTTAATGCGAAATGTGAAAAGTTTATAATTAATTACTAGTACTTAATGACATAACTTAACTGAGTTCAGAATTTTTAATATTAAACACATTGTTTAAAATAGTTAGGTGTTTCGTAAAGTTTCCGCCCTTTGCCGAAATAATGCAAACAGGTTATGTTTATTACTGACATATCTGACATGTTAGTAAAGTTATTGTTCGCTAGTTAATTTTCAATTAATTGATAATAACCGGCATTGAGGTATATTTACGATGGTTGAAAAATTAAGGGTATAAATTCATATATTATTTTAGACTTTAATTTGAACGAAATTTGACTTTGACCGACATAATACATCTGTAATATTACAAAAAAAATCCGAGGAAAAAACATTTACCATATATATCAATTAACAGAACGTATATACAGCGGAATCAGGAAGTTCTTCAATTCTTTCTATTCTTAAACTTTCATCGACTGAATTGTCTCCAGATTGTGGTTCATCAATATCGCTCGATTGTCCTGGACGTATCAGGAGGCCTTTCGGTATCTCTTCAGTGATTCTATCTTGTTCCATAAAATAAGAGCAATCAATTTCCGTGAAATGCCTACACACTCGAGACGATTTGTCTAGACCAATCCCACCAATCTTTTCCTTTACTAGTTGTTCCACACGGTTAATGTCCATTCTAAAAAAATTGGGAAACGACACACTTTCGCTTGAGCCTGGATTTACTCAATCGGAATGAATTCTGGATGATATGGAGGAAGTCTAAGAACAGTATGAGCGAACAAGGGTTCATGCAAAATGGCGTCAATAGAGGTTTTATTAGATTCCTTGTGATGTTTTATTAAGATCAAATAACACGGGTTTCAAGTTGTTCTAGGGAAAATTAATTACCCGTGTGATTTTTTTGAAAACTAAGCATATTTTTTTTTATAAATTTCATTTCTGTCATTTTTAAAACACGAATTCACTAACAAGGTTAAATTCGACACATTTTTCAACACAGGGTCCGAGGAGGTTATACAAATAGCGCGGAGTTAGGCCTTTACCATTTATTTGTATGGGTAATCTAACTCTCACAGCAGGGAGTGTAAATTTACATCATTTAAATTATCGTGTATTATCACACATTTTTAATTAATTAATATGAACTAATTTGGTTGACTGCACACCGCAACTTTGACACTTGGAGCGTTGGGTTTGCATTCGTCACTAAATAACCCGTAGACTGGTGATTTATTCTGGTTGACCACACCTCCCATCAAATAGTATTCTGCGCACCTACTACCAAATGTATTCTTTCATTCGTCAAGCTCTACAAAGAATTATATTTTTTAAATGAGGTGAGTTAGAAGTCAGCATTGGAGTTTTACTATCACAAAACCGGCAAATAAAGGAAATAATTCATTACTGAGTGATTTACAAATAAGATCCCTAAGAGGTTTGTTAAAATGATACTACACGATAATAGATCTACATACATTAACAGGAATACTGTGTAAAAAGCGAAAACAGTAATAAGAAAAAGACGCTTTGCTGTTTGAACATGTACATAGTGCGGACAGAAGGAAAAGAATGTGCTAGATGATTATAAAACGTGTAAAATGACAAAAAAAATAACATAACCAAGTAGAAAAGAAATATATATGGCGAATTATCCACTATGGCTACCCCTGCGGAGAATGTTTTAATATTGAGTTAGGAAATTTTTGAAATGCACAAATATTATAAGAAATGTAAAATTTTTGATCCACCAAAAATATTATGTTTTTTGTTATTCCTTTTTTACGCTTTTCTAGTAAACCTTTTAGTAATTGGACAATGCCGCAAAAGTAATTTTGGTGAACGGCCACACTTAACAATAATTACTATAACTGTTACTCTAATATTTCAAAAGTTTTTCTTTGCCTAGTGTGTGGCCAAGTAGACATACCCACGTATTTTGAAGAGCTGACCACGCGCCGTGACGTGAAGATAATGCGTGAAACGCATATCGTTCGGAAGAAGCGTCCACTGGATTAATTTTCCGCAGTTTCTTCACTGGCTACCGACTGTAAATCTGGCCGCCACAGCCTCCGAGAAAATAACGTACCTCCTGCACATATGTATATGATGCTCTTGCTTGGATACGGTCAGCAACTAAGCACACACAATCTCACGAGACTACAAAATTTACTTAGAAAGAATAATTTGTTGACAAAAGATGCTCTGGGGAAAATACACAAGTAATTGAGTAGCAGAGGGAGAACTTGGGAAGGCTCGTCTGAGCACAGATTTTCCTATTGCTCCTTTTTAAACGGTGTACTGCCAGATTTATCATCGTAATCTAAAACCCACAACTGGAATTTACTGGGTACTTGGCACGACTAAAATATGGCTTTCAAAATAACAATACAAAAGCATAACTTCCTTGGTTGCGAAAGAGAAGCAATGAACTGTCGGTTTGGAATATGTGAGAACTCGTAACTATCCGTAAAACTAATAAAAATTAGACAAGACTATGTTTCAGGAAGGTTATGGATTAAAAAAGAAAGGTTATAGATTCTCCGATGTATCGAAAGGTTGTCGATAAATTTGTCTTGTCTGGAAAAGATAAGTAACCACAGTAGGATTAAAATTAACCCACACGACTACTACCAAAGTAACCGAACCATTTGATTAAAATACATATATTTTTTAATCGTGATATATTTATGTTATTGAACCGGAAAATTTTTTAAAACGTGAAAAAGATTTTTGCACGGAAAACGACAATATTATTTCTTGAAATACTCTAATAATTTTTATTGTCATGAGAAAGATTCTGAAAGGGAATCCGTATGTGTTGAAAGTTGTTTTTGAATAGTACTTTTTTAGAATAGTGCACTCTCAACTAAACAATTACATTTCCTTTGTTCCACATTTTGTGTACTTTAAAGTTTTTAACATTAAAAAACTTTACTAAAAAGATGTTTCATTTAAACATTTTTTTAAATATATCTGAATACTCCACTGCCGAACATAGATGCAGAACCAGGGTAGAAAGCCAAAACATACTAGTTATACCCAAATTTAATAAGTCTTTTGAACAGAGGAATGTTAAATTTCATGCTGCAAAACTTTGTAATGCCTTATCAAATCAATATTTAAAATTTTCAGAAATTAATATTCTTAAAAATAGAGTCAAAATATAGGTGCTAAATCTGAGTGATTATGAACTTGCAAACTACATAAAATCAAATTAAGATAAATGGATAATTAGTAAAAAAAAGTGCAGGCCACCTCAGAACAGTTCTCCTTAGTGAGGAGGACTGTGAATACTGTGACTTTGTACTTTTATTATAATAATATGCTCTACTTACTTACTGTTCTTACGAGTTCTCGTATAATTATGCTTTGTACTTGGAAATTATTACTAAAGTCACATACATTAAAACCTTTAAATAGAAACTAAATAAAAAAAAATAAAAAACTTATATACGCCTATTTTCTGATCGTGATTTTGTCATGGTGATTATTTGTGTTTGATCGTGATATTTCTTTTCAAAATACCATTTTTTTCACATGTTTTTAAAAATCTTTAAACACCCTACCCTTTGAACGTGTTTACCCTTTGAACGATTGTCCATAAATTTTGTTTTTTTCGTGGGATAATATGGGCTATTCAGAGAATTCAGAAGATTCACTGTGATCGGTATCACTGATACCGATCACAGTGAAACCGATGAAGTCGGCCATAATTTACAGCGTCAATTAATGATTTACTCCTTTTCGCTGAGGATAATTGTAGCAGCAATACAGATAATACGACTAAGATGATTAGGCAATTTATTAGCACCCTTGAGTGGATTTTCCACAAAAACGACACTACAAATTAACCAAAAAACATGTTTATCGTTAAGGCGTGTCACAATGATCCCTAACACGGAACATCATAATTATAAACAGCTTAAATATTACATAAAAATGCAAACAATTCATATTCATATTATTTTAATGAAGGTAGGTAAATACAAAGATATGTAAGATTAAAGATTTTTTTTATTTATTATAAACTATCATTCAATAGACTCTTCAACCGATGTATTCGTTTCGTGGGAAAATAAATCACATTTACCGCCATCTGTTGTTTTGCGTAGTAAATTGTTTAGGAAATTTTCAAGGTGAAGATGAACGGATCGATGTTAGAAATATGTATCTGAGTTATAATATTTTTCATACAGATATTGTAAAGCAAGTATAAAAAAACGGTTTTTTATTCTGAATCAAGAATTTCGTTAAAATAATAATAGATTTTTTTATCAAATGCAATTTATTCAAATAATTTGCTTTTTTGGTTAGCTTGAAAAATGAAGAAAAAAAAATGATTTAAAATAATTGTATTTTGGGTAAATAAATTCAAAGATTATTATAATAATGTTTCTTTAAAGTAATTTTTTTTGAAAACAGATGGTTATGAATACTATCTCAAAATAAAAAAATTTTGCACCTAAGTATTAACTCTTTGCTCACGAGGAAATTAAAGAACTTTTGAAACTAAGAAACTAATTCTCTCTATGGAACGTTCACTATTCTTACCATGATTTTGGTTCGCGATGGCGCGAAATGCATAAACATAACTAACCTATACAAGGAATACACGAGTTTCACATTATTGGATTCGTGGGTTTCTGGAACAAATCTTATCGTCGAGGTTTTGTTTATCCTAATTTACGAAGAACACAGGAAAAAGAAAAAAAAAATTATTTATTTAAAGAAGTTGTAGATATTCGCACTCAACGAAGTACTAATTTGTTTCGTTATAACAAAAGGTTTGACCTCAAAAAATAGGCAACGACCTCAAATAAACAAATTTGTACGAGTTCCAAATCTAAAATGTATTTGATTATTTCGAATGCATTCTGAGCATTGCTGTTTTGGATCTATTTTAGGAACAAAAAAATACTATCGCTCTTCAAGTTTTACGTTGTATTAGTGATTAGAAAAATATTAAGAAAATAAATATACACAGTGTTCATTCAATGAATTAAACATACGGTTCATCGCAAACTGTTCGCATCGGAACTATATCGCCACCTGGTTAAGCAAAGTTGTGAGGCGGGTGAAGGAGGGGGTTTGTTAATACGGGCCTTAAAAAGGCCCGGATAAAATGTAGCAGAAAAGAGAGATGCTTGTAGCTCGTTCCACATACGAGCCGATTTACATAAAAAAAACGAGTCGTCAAAACGACCCGTTCTCATGAAGCCAGCATCAACCGTGAACTGATCTTCCATTCGTTTCCGTTGAGTTTCATGCACGTCCACCAGCGCGGAGAGTATCAACGCTGCTAGCTCCTTCGAGCAGTCTCCATTGAAATATCTATAGGATCAATCAGTCTGTTAACAACATGTTGTCAATTAGACGAACCGCCCTTCTTTGCATAGAGTTTAGCAGGTTTATCAAGTATTTGGGAGGTCCAGCCCAGAGGTGACTTCCAAATTCAAATATTGGACTAACTTGAGATTGTGTAGGATTAGCTCAGTCGGTCACTATTAAACAATCAATACAAGACCTGTTGCAAACTACAAATTTATTGTTTCTCCTGCAAATACTTTCGCTCTAACTAAATATTGTATAAAATTAATCAGTACGGCACATATTTATAAAAAAGTACGTAGGCATCTATCTTCAACCATATACCGTGTGCTTAAATTCTAACGGACTTATAATAGAAACACTTATTTGCAGTCTTCTCCCAATACGACACTAGTAACACACATTTAAAGTGGCGGGTCCGGAGCAAAAAACATACGCTCAGGTTGATTTTTTAATTGTGTCACTAAGCGCACAGTGGCAGCAAGTACTTTGTGTAAAATCCGAATAAAAAATGATGTAGGTAGGTCAGTTGTCTTTTTTTTCTATTTTTTAAATCTTCGGAGAAAGTGCATAGAGTGTGAATGAAAAATATTAAATCAGTGATGTTACGAAGATTGATACATAATATGAATCGATCCACTAGTTTGAACGTGTCAAAATAATTTGTTCGCTGTAATTCGAATCATTTTGAATTAGTTGCAAAATCTCAGTCAGATACACACTTCTTGGTTTTTTCATATTCTGATACCTTAGCGTATATAATATCCTCCTTGGATTATTTATTGATTTACTTTAATACCTTCCTGAGATAATCAAAACTCCTCAACCTAAGTAACCATAATAAAATCTCCAAAACATCAACAGAATTATGTTTTTATTCCAAAGAAACTGACACCTGGGTGCAATATATGTATTAATCATTCATTTTACAGATTTTATGGAAATACGCAAAAAAAATTGCAATCAAACCAAAAAAAAAATTAATTCATTTTATTTTTTTGCATCACTTGTGTGAAATCGTTGACGCAGCTCTAAAATTAAAATATTTAATGAACCTACCTAACCAATTCCTGGTCATGGAACCATTTGTGATGAATTCCCTTCTCTTTTAGTTCTCAGAGATTAATAAGTTATTAATTCATCCTTTCAAACAAAAACTTCCTTCTCTTCTTCTCCCGGTTACGGGACCAAATTTAATGATCCAACCTAACTTCTGGTAAGAGGTACTATTTGTAATCAAATGTCTCTAACGTGGATTAAAATATGAAAACTAATATGAAAACAGAGCCACTAAATGACCTTCAATTTTCAAATGTCTTTTTACGACGAATTTGTATTATTACTAAAATTTAACTAATGTAATTTCACTCTACAAGTAAATGTCGATGAAAAAAGGGTTTATATTGTATGTAGGTCACTGAAATTCACGATAAGGTTACTATTTTCAATAGCGTTAAAATATTCTATTATGTAGTTTATTGTAAATCTAGTTTTTTAGTGTTGGAAATAGACAATACGTTGCCAATTAAGTTATTTATCATGGAAATACTTCGGTAACAACTAGCATTATACGCATTCCGACCTTATACCAGTCAATGTTTGTGGTTTGTACACAGCATGTAATTTAATTTATCGGTTAACATGCAAATACAGAGAACAATCCATGATTGCTGTACACTTTACCTGCATAGCTGACTAACTAGGCTAGATTAAACCGTGCTGCATATATTTACACAGAACTTGAAGTTTTCCTCGGTGAGAAAATCTCCGTGAAGTATTTGAAAAGGAGTATTTGAACTAAAGTCGGATGATCAATCGAGATTAAGAACTCAAAACATTTAAAAACCACCCGTTTTCATACTAATACGAGTATACAACTGCTCACAAATGATGAGGACGCGTATGGTGCATCTCCTCCGCCCGGTACCGAAGGGGTCAATAACGCTAGTTCTTTGAAGCAGATTACATTGAAATTGTGGTAGAACAAACACAACATTCCCATTTGACGTATATGTGTGACATGGTAGGCACCCGAGAGCACTCACCGCTTTCCTAGAACATATGGGTACGTCTTTCAGTTCTTACGTATTTATTTACGCCATTTTACGGAGTATATCAGCACGTACTTGATAAACTTTAACCAGTATTCCTTACATTTTTATAGTAAAATATAGAAGATGTTTTTTTTTTCATAAAACAAAACAACGTATTGTCAATTATCCGTTATCCCCACCCTGCTGTTCAATATCTACTGTTTTTAGGTGAAAAACAAAAAAGGTCATCTGAGACCAAATCACTATCTACATTTTGTACTTCCAATATGTTTGCTGAGCAATCATTGAGTTTGTAGGGTACGTCCGTTAAACCCTGTATATTAATTACAAACGCTCCCAACTGTTCTTGCTCTGCACAACGTAAATATTTGCATACCATAGAAAAAAGTGTTTTCTCCAGCAAAGTTCTATTTTATATAATTATCAAGGCTCTGTTATCAGTTCTGTTGCATTGTAACGCAACGGGAATAAAACCGTCATTTAGATTCATAAATTAATTAGAGTTACATGGAAATAATATCTCACTCGTATCATATAATACACATGAACGAGAAAAAAAATCACTCAACGTAATGTGTCTTTGTGGCATAATTTTTTATTAATTCAAAATACATTATTTTATATAAAGCACTAAATTAATAAATAAACCACTCCGTGGCGTTATTACTAATAAATGAAGAAAGCTTTGCTTTTGAAATGCGTTTGGTATTTATATATTAATTAAAAAGTGATGTAAACAATGATATTCTAATTAATTCATTAACTAACTAACTAACCATCACGCCGTTTCCCCGCAGGGGTAGGCAGAGAGGACGGACCACCAAACAACTCGATCTTGGCATACACTTCTTGCTTCATTCACATTCATACATCGTCTCATACATTCTCTTCTATTATTCCGACTTCTCACATGGCCCGACACAAGTATTTGATTCACTTGATCGTGCCATGTCTTCCTTGGGCATCCCCGGCTTCTTCTTCCATTCGCATTCGCGTCATACATTCTTCTTACACCCCTTTTATCGTTCATTCGCTCCACATGCCCAAACCATCTAAGCGTCCCTTTCTTAATCTTACTCATTACGCTTACATCAGCCTTGTATTCTTTACGAATTTCAATATTTTTCAAACGATCATACATGGTTCTACCACACATTCGTCTCAGAGATCTCATTTATACAGCATTAAGTCTACTTTCATCCTTCCTCTGCCAGTCCCATGCCTCACTGCCATACATCAAGGTTGGTATCAGCACTCTACATATTACTTTGCGCCCTTGAGGTGATTTTTCACAAAAACGGCGCTATAAAAATCATCCGAATATTATTATTATTATTACTAAATCAATGATTTCCTGAAAATTGTTTTTTTTTAATTAATATATTTATATAACAAAACCTAGAAAATCAAACGAAATAATGGAACAACCAAGGCGCCTAAATAACAACAATTATTATGCATATAGGTATTAATGCGAAAAGAAATCAAGGAAAGGCTACAAATATTTATTAATAATAATGAATTCACCATTAATGCTTTTTCTAATTTGTAAAAAATTAAAAATTTATATAATTGTAAACTCATTATATTTGAATGCAGAATTTTAAAAAGCTCCATTTGTCATGTTCCAAAATCAGAATAATTATTAACACCCGAGCATCTTCGGTGCTCCTTAACTCTAGTATTCAGATTTTTTGAGTAGTCTTTCCTACATAATTTCTTTCTTTTTTTTTTCTTCAACAACTGAAATTTTACATTATTTATTCCCGTGTTTCGATTCGTGCTGGCAATCAATCAAATCTTTAACTATCATATTGATCCGTGTAAAAACCTTTTAAAAAACAGAGAGAGTTTAAATACCGGTAGATTTTTTGTTCTGATACTAGTTGTAAATAGTTTCGAGAACTCCCAATAAATAATTGAAAGTAAGAAGTATTAATGATAGTAAGATATCGGTATGATTTTCTAAATTAGATGCTTGCACGTTTGTCCTAGAAGTTGAGCCGATATTTCTACGGAAGGTGGAATCACATACCTATTAATATCACGAATCCATAAAGATAAAGTTGTTTTCCTGCAGTCACGATACTTGCATATTCTCGTCTTATGTTTGTTGTCAATTTTAAATAAGTGTCTAATCGTGGAAAGATTCAAACATAATATCTAATTCGAGTACATTATTAAAAATCATCATTGAATCAAATTACCATCTGATTCAAATTAAATTCAATATTATAATACGTGCAAACTAACGTCATTTTTATTACTGGTTAATATTAATCAAAATATTAACGGTCAGCATCCAAAAATACGCACTTTGTAGGATGCTAAAAATACTACGAATGATTTATCTGTTATTTCTGTAGGGTTAATTAGAAAAATACATAAGGTTTCAAAAGTTTATAATCCTCAAATTATAGTATTTTTCAAATTTTATATGAAATATGTACTGGATTTTTAGGTAAAATGTAAAAAAAATCACTGGTTGTCAAACTGCACGAATTTCAGGCATTTTGGACATATTTCAGAGAATTTAAGGATTACAGTTTGGAGACTTTTTGTCTTTTGAAACCTAATGTATTTTCCTGACCATCAGTATATAATTTACAAATAAATCTTTATTAGTATTGCTTTGAGTTAGCAACCTGCAAATTGATGTTTGCAGCCATTTTTGGGCGCTGACTTGTTAGAATTTATATTTTCTAATATAAATAAAACATATTAATTAGTAAATTATTAATTGTTTTCGTCTTAAATTCGTAGAACTCCTTTTTTTTTAAATAAATATAAATCAACTTTAATAATTTTATTATTAAGTTTAGCAAGTATTTTAGTTTTTATTATTGAGACAGCTGTTTTGGCGTTTAAGGCCATTTTCAAACTGCGGTTAGGCCACATTGCGACGACTTATTTATATGATTTATGATGCAAAACACATTATAAATGTAAATATCTCACGGGAAAGAAAATTTTGGAATATTTTCTAACTAAATCATTTTTACCAGTAATAAATCATTTTAAACACCGTCCAAATTCAAATTGAATAGGAATAAATAAAATCATATAAATAAATCGTCTCAGTGTGGCCTAACCACAGTAACCACAAAATCCAAGTGCCAAGAGATGCACTTCATTGTCATATTAGTCTTATCACCATCATCATCACAATGATCAGATATGGCATCAGTTAATAGAGCAAAGCACGCAATATTCTTCATCAAAGATACCGTTATATGAATCAACTCGCTGTTTTTTTTTCTTTCCATTTCAATGCGTTATTAGCGTTAATTCTTCAAATCTCCATTATTTTTCATTTATCTTCCAACGTTTCCCATGCCCCGGAAGTATCTGTTCCGAAGCAGGTAGTATTGTTGTCGGATTGTATGAATTGCTAAAGGCCAAACAAATGAGCTTCCGTTTTTCAACATGAGTTCAAACCCTTATCTTCATAGCAGTGACGTGCAGTGACGAAAACATTATTTTCTGTATTTTATTGACCAAAATGAAAAAAATAAGAAGATTATGTTCAATGGCCGATAGAGTGGGACACAATAAGAGGAAAAACCAAGTCCATACCCTGATCTAGTTTAGTCTAATATATTTAGATTAGTATTTATTGACATAATATTGTAATATAATATCATATATTAACGGCCTCCATAGTTGAGTGGTTACGATCCTCGACTACAAAACCGGAGGTCGGGGGTTCAAATACCGACGTGCGAAAGTAAATTTCAATTGATTAATTTCACAATTTATTAATTAAAAATAACATTATATAGTGATAGCATATATGCGACATGACCCAGAGTAGTAGATACTTTCAGTATCGCCACGTTATATATCAGAAGCGTAACGTTGCTTAAAATGGCTTTAACTATTTTTGGTGACTAGATCTGAATAGCCAGGTATTTCTAAACCTTCCTCTATCCCATCTCGTTCCCCTCCGCACTACCTTTAACCTCACAACGTGCCATAGTCTCACGGGTTTCAAACAATTGGGAGAAGTTGGGACTCTTGTTCGATGTAAAGTTATTTCAGAAAAAACAAAGAAAAAAGAAAGTTAATATTGGTAGAGTTGCTATTTAGCTTCATCTATTTTCATAAAGAGTGACATATTCGTAACTTCTCTGGCTTCTACATGTGCAGTGAAAATTCTCTCTGGGTGTAAAACATGAATCCAAGTACTAAACGGATTTTTAAATTATTTTCGCAAAGTCGATTGAGTAAAATTCTTCTAAGGAAGTCGTCATCAGAGATAGATCCTAAAAACCTAAATTAGCCTGGCTTAGAGAAAATCAGCATTCCGTTGTCTGCATTCATAGTTCTGCCGGTCACTTTAAAAAGTCATGTCAGTCGATGGCGAGAGTATAATGGCGCTACGGTTTAGAAAACCCCGAGGTCACGGGTTCAATCAACGAGTCAATCAACTTAATGGTTGATGCATTTACATTATTGCTTATGGGGAGTGAAAATATTATCATTCTGGCATGTCACGGCCATAGATGGTCGGAGTCTTCTCAAATAAGCTCACGGGTTATATTGGTTTGGATTTGAGATTCGAACTTGAACTAAGCAATCTTTACCTACGGTAATGGTAACGAACATACCAAAATTTTTTACATCATTAATTCATTTCACTTGTCTGTAAATTTTGAGTTTTGAAAAACAAGCTACCGTTAGACAAACTACAAAAGAGTGGTTTATCGGGTCTTTTTGCATTGAATTTTTTATTTTGTAAAATTAAATAAAAAAGGATAGTTTGCATGTCATGTCAAAATGTTATTTTTATCATATAGAAAGAAGAAAATAAACTAATATTTCATGTTCATATCGAGGGGGTGTGCCAAATTGCTTTAAAAATGTTAGGGTTTGTTCTTCAAACCACCAGAGATGATTGGGATACCCGTGCTAGGAGAATTTTATACTTCTCCTTGATCCGCAGTTGACTGGAGAGTGGATTGACTATCTGGAATCCTCATAAAATAGGGTGCTGTCTTATTTTGGAAAGGGTAAAAAAAGGATGGGGCTATTATCCATGGCTTTACCGACTTTTTTTCTTGGTCACTTCCTGCTTCTCAGAAGAGAGGGGTATGCCGACACCCTCTTATTCAGACTGTTTCAAGGCTTTATCGAAAACCCCACTATTTTGGAGCGTGTTAGTCTCTATGTTGGCCATTAGGTGATTTTTCATAAAAACGGCGCTATACAAATCATCTAATTATTATTATTATTGTGTTCCCGATTAAATCTTATATGGCGTCAATATAGATTATTCTATTTTCTCCTACCTGTAAGACTAACCTGTCAATGGTTCTCCCGGCGGGGAGAAGTATATTGATCCTGAACCAAATCTCTTCCGATATCGACATATTTTTCGTCATCTCTTCCTTATTTGTTAACATTACATAGTTTTAATTCATAAGAAATACAAAAAAAAGTATTATTATTATTACATTTAAACATATGACAAGGCTTTTAATCACTCAGAATGACAGGATTTTTAACCAAAAACGAGATAAGAAACACATAAATAGAGGCATTAGGAATAAGACAACCCCATTAGGGTAAGTGTGTAATGAGACTAAAATAAGTTGGCAAGGGAAGGATATGGGCTAGAAAGGGCCATTTCAAGCAATGCAACTTTTTATTCGGAAGGGTGGTCTTTCACCTGAATGTTAGTTGGAATATTTACCACTCTAGAATGAGCGGCGAAAATGCTATTTATTGTGTTTAAAATTATTCTTATTTGTG
>JAHDVE020004577.1:0-27397 GCA_022606495.2 Halesus radiatus
AATTTTTAACCGGTGACCTCTGGGTCCAGAAGCAATGAGCTTACCACTATTGCACTGAGAGTCTAGGCAGCCTTGAGAGGTATCTTCCACTTGAGTTTACTCAGGTCGTTAGGAAATATTCATCAGGATGCTCTCAGCGCGGAAAATATTTACCCGCTGTAAAATCCTCTTCAAAATCCAACCATTGTTGCGCAGTTTGCACTCGAAATTGTAAGTTTCTGGAGAGTACCCCCATTTTCCACTAAGGTTTAACCACTTTAAAGATGGTTTTGCCTCCTAACAATCGAGTGCTTCCTTATACTGATTACACGAAACAAATTATATTGCCATAATCCTTCTTGTACTGCGTACTTAATTTATTTATTCAATTCAGAAAAATGTCTTACAGTAAGAACACTTTAACTATCCAACTGGGAAGTTCCGTTTCAGGACAGTCAAATTTACAAGCTTTATTGATATTGCATAATATATAAAAGAAAAAAAATATAGTACGATAGAAAAAAGTATAGATTCATTACATATTTCATAACAGTTAATTTTATGGAAGTGTAAAATTAGATTGGTATTGGTAATATGGAATGTATTTAATGTATCTTTTATATTTTAGTAATTGTAATGAAAGTTTGAATCATTAATATTAAATAATTTATTTACCTATGGAAATTCTCACATTGTTCAATACTTATTTTCCAAATATGTCAATGGTTTCTTGCCAAATCCCATACAACCGTCTCTTAATCAATACTTGTTTATGCTTTTTTTTTAACCGCTTTCTAAAACCAAACTGCTTAAACAATGAAAACAATTATGTTTTTCTACGTGTTTAAGCCTCTTCTTCTCGGATTACCTTCCGTCAAAAGGGATTAAAAAATAATGCGTTCAAAAAAATTACAACATAAAACTAACCAAGAATCGTCAGACAAAACCTTCTCATAAATCATCGCTATTAACCTCAACAGTATTGTTCTTCCACAATGATGTGCTGTAATAAAACAGCGAGTAAACTCAAAATGTCTCAATTAAATAATTACCTTTAAGAGAAATAATTCGTCCGAGCTCAAGAACGGCCCCCCGCCGCGACACTTATAAAATGCAATTACGACAAAGCCCTTTGGGTTTATTGGGTAAACTTAACTTCATTTTTTGTAGGCGCCTGAAGAATGACTTTTTAGATGGCTTTATTTAATTTGTGTTAAGGTTTTTGAATATTTTTAATTCCTTCTAAAAATGATTTATTAAAACAACTTTTAAAACTTTTAAATTTTTTTTTTTACCTGACCGTTTTTAGTCTATCGTGGCCATTTTTAGACTGGTACATGTTTTTACTTAACCTGCGGTATATATGTAATTTTTGTGTAACAGGGGTGGTAAACTATGATTTCATATAAATTTATAAATTATTATTCCTATATCCTGATTTTACATACAAAATTTGTTTCCATTAATATTATAACTTTGTATACCTATCTGGGGTAAAAACTATTAAATATAGGTTATATTGTGTTTTTAATAAGGCGATTTTGTAATGTGTTACGTATAAAAATAAATTGATATAAATAAATTTATATATAGCCCCTCTTATTAAATTAAAAGTGTTCTTGTCTGTCTAATTATTCATGGGTGGAAGACACTACTCGCTATTTTTGTGTTGGTTGGTTGCCTAACTTGCGAACAGTTTGTTGATTGTTAAGACCAAGAGAACCGCCGCAGCTTCAGTCTTGGAAGACTCTTGGGAGAGTCTCGAGCGGCTTCAGGCCGTGCCGCTCGCGACTGTCCAACTTATCAAGTCGCCATCATTGTCGTTATTTAACATAGAAAATTTCTTCATCTCGAAAAAGCTATTAAATCGTGTCTTGGATGGTTACATTCCTGCCGTGTCCGAACGACATGCTCTAATCAGACGGACCCGACTCTCCGTGATGATTCCTGGTGGTATCCTGGTTTGTACCTCATCGCCCCTCCTACCATGTCCAAGAGACACGCTACTCATGCCTGGAACGATTTCCTGTGGTAATTCCTGATGACATCCTGATCATCATCCTGGAAGCTCTTCGCCGCCGCACGTGGTCGTGAACCGCGCCATCCCCATCAACCTACGCCCGGTCCAATCATTATTAACTATCATAGCACGCCCTTTCTCATCAGTAGTATAAGTTAGGATGTAATTTCCTTATAATATAATTTTTTGTCACTTTCAAATTTTCCTTCTAATATTATCCCAGATTTAAAATGAGTGTTGCTGCCTCCCCCTTATAGGTCCACATTCGTCTGAGATTAATGTGTTCATATTTATTGTGCAATCCAAGAGATGGCACTGGCGGTACTTTTAAATTAATAAATAAGTTTTTTCATAATTTGCAAACACTTTTTGGATTGACATGATAAATTAAGAGAAATACACTTTGTATGAATCCATTTTTATTTTGTATATATGTTAACTAGATTCGATTCTTCTGAATCTTCAACGGGACTGAAAAATATACTGTATATTATATATAGAATATATTTTTCAGTCCCGTTGAAGATTCCGTAGTATCAACACTAGTTGACATATGTACAAAATAGAAGTGGATTCATACAAATTGTATTTCTTTTAATTAATAAATAAGTATGCTTGGAACAATCTGCTTAATGTCTAGCCGACAGTTAATATAAGTAACAAATTGTTCGCGATTTCCGAATTTATTATGACTTTACTACTAAGTTTTTCCATCTTAGTTGCTGTGTCGTGTTTCACAAATGAATTTCTACTTTGAAGTATTTAATTATTAATATCATAAAACGTTTATGATTTTAACACATGCTTATAATTTGTGTATGGTGTTGATTCCCGATTAATAAATCATTACTTTCAATCAAAAACTTACTGACATAACAGAAACCCTCAAAACTCAGATTTTTTATCAAAAATTTCAAAATCAATTCAATAGTTTTCATCTCATAACCTCATTTACACCCTGATCTCTGTAGCTTTGCAATGTTTATAGGGTAGCAATAAGCCAAGACGTTATTTTTCTCGGACGTTTTTTTTATTCCTTGCTTTTAAACATTTTCGTGTTACAGATATCCTGATTATACTTAAATTACTATTACTATCATCATTATCATTATCGTAAAATGGTTCTTGTTCAATGATGGAAGACTGAGCAAAGGATTATATCCAATGGTTTGGATCACTCTGTCACTTACCGGTGTATTTAAAACAGACCGAACTTTAAGTTTTGAAAAGCTAGCAGAATCCGATGTTGACCACTAGTATCGCTATTAGCTGTTACTAAAACATACCAAACTTTAAGTTTTAAAAAGCCAGCAGAATCCGATGTTGACCACTAGTACCGCTGTTAGCTGTTACTAAAACAGACCGAACTTTAAGTTTTGAAATTCCAGCAGAATCCGATGTTGACCACTAGTACCGCTGTTAGCTGTTACTAAAACAGACCGTAGGTGCGAGGATATTGCTATAACCCAGGGCCTAAAATCCCACGGATATGTCCAAATCAAAAACTGGAATTTGGTCACTTAACCAATTATAAGAAGATTCATCGTCCATCGGAGACGTAACGGAGCCTTCCATCCTTTATGCAGAATAAATAAATCACAACATTTGCTTACGTTGTACAAAAAAATAGAGGCAAAACGAAGAATAAAACCTTTAGAATGAAATCTGCATTAGAATGATGCTGCACGTTGTGTTAATAAAGACCAGAAATATAAGTACGGGTAGATACGTGCATCTCATAGGTAGGTACTGGTAACTTTTTTTACCAAGAAATGGGTTTAAAAAAATTCCATCCGCTAATATTGAGGGTGCCTAATTATTTAACAGGTTTTTTGACGTTCTGTTATTTCTCGTCTACAAAAATATTAAAGCAACTGTTCTTCTACCTCGAAACCCTTCCATAATTTAACAAGAAATTTGTGCAAAGAAGGTCAAATAACCCCTTTAGACTTTGTAGTTTCTTTCTCCCTTCATTTCTTTAATACTGTTAGGTACCTGCTTTTGGTTATCGCCTGTACTTCTGTTTATTATATCCAACCTTAATATTTTAAAAATTTCGTTTCTCTACATAATAAAGAAACGGTTTTTTTTATATACTTGTATAATATGGAAACGGAGAGACGCCCGCGAAATGTAGCTCAGGATTCCATAATCAGGCGAACTAATCTATCCATTCTGGAAGGACTAGATATCCATAATAGACTATCAACTGTCTGCGGTAACCTGAGATATCTACCGGTCACTAATCGATATTTGACCGGTCAGTGGCTGAGTTGGCATCGCGTCTGGGTCCCATCCAGGCGTCGTGGGTTCAATTCCTCGGCTGGAAAGTCCTCTATCACGACACAAGCGTAACATCTTTCGCTTAATGTGATAGTAGCAGGAGATTTACAAATATTGTCACGTTATTCGTAACCCGGGAATGGTTGTCTTTCTTTATAATTTTTTTTAAAGTATTTTAGACACATTGCTCGGCAAACTGAGTACTCGAACTTGGAGAAGCCCATGATCACCAATGCGTTGAACTGATCAAGTATCATAGGCGTCCTAAACATCGGTGTTCACCATCCACGGCTCTCCATGCTGCGCAGGACCATGGGGAATGGAGGATAATTGTTCATCAGGACGATTAGAGGTTACGATCCTCAGCAATGAGGTAGCGACTCCAGAAGATGTATTATTTAAAATGAAAAGTAGTTACCCTTTTGATGAATACTCAGTAGCCGGACAGTGGGTAATGGATTACACTACTTGAGCCCTAAATCAAATCAAATAATACATATTGAATATACAACTATATACCTGTGTTATATCGTGTATTCCTCATATATATATTCCTCATATCTATACGTAAATCAAATAATACATAATGAATGTACAACTATATAACACAGGTACATAGTTGTATATTCATTATGTATTATTTGATTACTCGTATATGTTCCCTTTAATGTAAAAATACTACTAAAGGCCGGTATATTTTAAAATGTTTTTTTTTTTAATATTCCACGTAAGATTCTAATGGGTTATTAAATACAATTTATTCAAATGGAAACCATGGATCCCACGGCTTTCTAGTTCGATTATATTTGGTTTTATTTGGGTACAATTAAATACAAATAATGCTCACCCTTTCATTCTGTTATCAGTTAATTTATTACAATAAAGCTCATGTAAAGGGCACTTGAGGTGATTTTCCCATGAAAATGGCCCTATATAAGTAATCCAACCAATATTCTTATTATTATCGTAATAATTGCTTACTAGTTTGACATATTGTACGAGTATGCCGCGTTATTATAAATTGTTCATAAATGTTATAAACTTTCTAAGTATTTTGTAACAATAAGTAGTTACCTATGTAAATAATTAAATTTTTTCCCCTACCTCGGCTTTACAAAAAACAACAATATATAGTGTGTTTTATTTCTTTTATTAAAACTTTATTACGTCTGCATTTTTCAAACTGTAAAACAGCAAATAAAAACAATTCTTTTCTGCAGTGTGAATAGGTAGTTTCTATTGATTTACGACCTTAAATATCCTTCAAAGCGTTCAGTTCCTAGAGTTCCTACGGTTCTGTACTTCCTTATTATATTATTGCAATATAATGAAATTATTTGAAAAATGTTAAAACATTAAAGTAGGTACCTATTTCCTTTTGGCACCATGAATTTTATTCATTTCAAGACAAATTTTATGTCTGATCCAATATAAGATTCACCTTTATTAAAGTACTGAGATGTTATTAATAATAATAGTCTATTCCAATCTGCTTATTTCAACGATAAAATATAATATATGCACTAATGCAGTATTGTTTCTCGATAGCTAATTTTCAATGATTATTTGAAAATCACGCTAAGTAACTTTTTTTGTGGCACAGTTGGTATCAATTAAAAACGAACCTCAGTCGAGTTCGTGTCCAACTGTCAAAGTGACTTGAAACTGTCAAGTCATAAAATATAAATACTATTTTGAAAGTTCAGTTATTCAATACAATTATATCTTGACTGTATAAAATGCCGTCCGACAACAAGGTAAAACAAACGGCAAAGAATTAATAGATTTACTTAATTTATATTCAACCGACGTCTTGCGGAATGTATAACTTTTAACCTATATATTTTCATGTAGGCATTCCCTGAACTTAAAAATGACAGACTTCTACGAGCTGCAAGGGGAGAGGAAGTGGATAAGATCCCAGTGTGGGTGATGAGACAAGCTGGTAGATATTTGCCAGAATTTCTGGCTTTGAGAGCCAAGCATGATTTCTTCGAAGTATGCAGAACACCGGAGTTGGCGTGTGAGGTCACTTTACAACCTCTCAGGCGCTTTAAGTGTTTGGACGCGTCCATCATATTCAGCGATATCCTTGTGATTCCTCAAGCTCTTGGTATGACGGTTGAAATGTGCCCTGGAAGAGTAAGTAACCCTTTGATTTGTAAATGTCAAGTATTTTTAACATACACAATGTGATAATGTTCCATAGGAGCAGTTTTTTTATTATTTAATTATTCTCTCCTTTCTTGAACTCCTATAGCATTGTAAACATTCTCAGTTTAAAAAAATAAACAATAAATAATTTTTATTAAGTGAACCCATTTTCAAAACATTTCTTCTCCTAGAAAAGTTCTATATTAATAACTTCATACTGTTTAGTGCTTTCTGTTAAGTGATAGAAAAGAGTTAATTCTGTTTTATGAAACGATGCAACTAGTGTTGTGACTAAATAGAACAATTACTTTGTTTTATTCCACTAAATTTATTTTCTTTCGTCCAGTGGCGGTTTTCTGTAATGAGTGGTTGTGCAGTGAACTCCCAAAGAAAGGCTACAGTTAACAAGACTCACTCGGATTATAATATTGCTACAGTTTGAACAGCACACCACTGCTCCATTGTATTTTCCAGTACCATTTCCTAAACAGAGCGCCACAACTCCATAGTAAAGAAATCCACCTTTAGGAACACAGATAATTATGGAGCTAAAAAACCTATGGGATATTTCATACAACATAAATACGATTTCGAACGGTGCCGGAACATGCGATAAAGCCAAAATTCGCTATTTCGGTGCACAGCAAAGGGGCAAATATATTTTTTTTCTTTTGTGTTTTTTTTCTATTTCATTGTGTGAATGTCGAATGCTATTAATATTGTTTTGGTACTTAAAAGATTTTGTTATTTCTATTTTTGAAACAGTTAATTCGTGATGGAACTCGGGTTTATTAATCTTTTTTTTTTTTAATACCAAAAGTCATACTAAAAGTTTTTGCATTATAAGAAAAACATTTTTTTTTTAAATATTATCCGCTTTTGTAGTTATTTTTGTGTCAAATTAAATCCAGTCGCAAATATGAACTTACGCTTTTTCTCATATTACCTAATGCTTGTGGCTGTCTTAAAATAATATATTTTTTTAATATCTAGTACCTGCCTCTCCACACAAAATTAATGAAATGACTCCATAATATATTATAAACGATATCTGCTCATAGAAAGCCGTTATTCTTTCCTTTTTTTTAATTTGCTTCAATGTTTTAGACCACAAACCGCCACTGCTTTTGCCCATAAGTATAACTATAGTAAAAGAAGTATATAAGTAATAATAATAATAAGTATATAAGTCCAAAGTCATGGTGTTTGAAAGAGAGAGTACGAAAACAGTGTGCAATATAGTTGTGAATGATGAATACTTGGAGCAGGTCGATGAGTTTGTGTATTTGGGAAGTATGTTTACGAGAGATGGAAAGACTGATAGGGATATTGAAAGAAGGGTGAATGCAGGAAACTCCATTAACGGAGGACTGAACGCGGTTGGCGCAAACAAAAAGTTGTCCAAAGAAGCGAAGCTAGCAGACCACAATGGAGTGCTGATACCAACCCAGATGTATGGTAGTGAGGCATGGAACTGGCAGAGGAAGGATGAAAGTAGACTGAATGCTGTAGAAATGAGATCTCTGAGACGAATGTGTGTAAAACCATGTATGATCATGTGAAAAATATTGAGATTCGTAAAGAATGCAAGAATGATGTAAGCGTAGTGAGCAAGATTAAGAAAGGGACACTTAGATGGTTTGGGCATGTAGAGCGAATGAACGAAGAGAGGGGTGTAAGGAGAATATACGACGCGAATGTGAATGGAAGAAGAAGCCGGGGACGCCCAAGGAAGACATGGTACGATCAAGTAAATCAACTCGAGTCAGGCCATATCAGAGGTCGGAATAACAGAAGAGAATGTATGAGGCATTGTATGAATGTGAATGAAGCAAGAAGTGTATGCCAAGATCGAGTTGTTTGGCGGTCCGTCCTCTCTGCCTACCCCTGCGGAGAAATGGCGTGATGGTTAGTTAGTTAGTTCTTCCGAAACTGGTCAAATGTGGAAATAAATTTACTGATTTCAAGCAAAGTATAACAATAAAAGTGGTTTTACAAACATATAACTAATGTTATCTGTGCAATAACCGATCTACTGAACAATAGCGGACATTACACATACGAGGTGTGTTCAAAAGAAAAGTTGAATTTTGAATTTTCGCGGGCTGTGTACATTCAATTATCGATTTTTTTTTTGTTATGTTGGTACACATATGTTTATCATATTTTAGCATTATCAGCCATTTTGGATCAGTGGTTTGTTTTTGACAACTGGAAAGGTTAGTCACGTTTTTGGGTGTTCTTCGATTTTTTATTTAGGTTCGTTTTCTGAGGCATCATCAGTCCGATTGAAGTGAAATTTTAGATTTGCTTTATTTTCTATGTCCTCATCAGCATTTCTCAAAAAAAAAATTGATTCTTTTTAGAAAAAAATTGTTAATAATTGTTAATCCTATGGAGGATTTTCCTAGTTTTGGTCGGAACTCGATAGCCGTTTTCTGGGGCATCATCAGTCCGATTAAAGTGAAATTTTAGATGTGCTTTGTTTTCTATGTCCTTATCAGCATTTCTTTAAAAAATTCAAAAAATCGATGTTTTTCGATTTTTTACTAAAATAATAAAAAGTAAAAAATCCAAGAACACACAAAACGTGACTAACCTTTCCACTTGTCAAAAACAAACCACTAATCCAAAATGGCTGATAATGCTAACATATGATAAACATATGTGTACCAACATAAAAATAAAAAAAAATCGAATGTGCACAGCCCGTGAAAATTCAAAATTCACCTTTTCTTTTGAACACACCTCGTACGCTTCGGACTCAACACACTTCGTTTCAATACGTACGCCGAAACGTATGTGTAAATTCAGCGACCTGCAGTCCGAACCCCCAGATCTCCCATCAGTCCGACGCGTAGGTTTTTCTCAATGATCAGTTGCTATGCCTTTACACGTAAGCTTTTGAGCGCGCGCCGAGCATTTGTTTGTTTTTTGTTTATGGCTTTTCACCGACTGCTTATGAAAAATCAAAAGCAAAGAATAGAAACTTAAACATTAGTATTAGTTACTTTTTGAACGAAACATTGTAAGTAAACTATCTAAATTTGCACTGTTCATACATAAGTAATTTATAATCTTCTGGGTAATTTATGTCATGACTTTATTATTTTAATTGGTAAATCTGATGAAATATATAGTCAAAATTGTAGCAAAGCTTTTAAACCATATGACGTATCACGCATCACGCTACGCTTTGCTCCGATCTCTGAGAAATCCCTTTACACGTACACTTCCGTATATTGGCGAGCAGATCGGCGGGCACTTTGGAGGGAAGATCGAGAAACGCAGGCCAAAACGTGCATGTGGGAGATGCTAACATATATAAATTTAAACACTAAACAGTTAATCTAGAAGTGTGATCAATACTGATTTAAGAGAAAACTGAAGTCGGCAATTTACAGAAATCTAATCTCCTTTAATGGAAGCAATCTTCCCAACAAGCCCTCCATTGATATGTTTGATGTATCCCTAAGTGACCAGCTCGGGTATGGGGGCTCCATCGAAGCCAGAGTAAAATTAGCCTATCAAAAACTGGGCGTACTATACAGGGCCCGCAGATACTTCGATAGTACACAACTGCTGACCCTGTACAAACTGCAAGTGAGCCCCACTGTAGAATTTGGCAGGCACCTCTGATCGGAAGCCCTGAAATATCTGAAAAAACCCTTGACTCTGCAGAAACGGGTGGTCCGTTTGATAGATTTGCCTATCTTAACAAACGGATTGCAATCTTTGGAGCACTGATGTCCGGTGAGAGAATGCTGTCCTTGTTCTACCAGTATTTCAATGGTAAATGCTCTGAGGAACTAGTGTCATTGATCCCTTAGGCACCGGTGCACAGTCGGGAAATACTTCAAACACGCGCCCAACATTTGTACACAATTGACATTTGTCACATGAGAACGGGTCACTTCTACGACTCGTTCTCGTGTTTAACAGCTCGTTTGTGGAATAATTTACCGGCTTCTGTGTCTCCTCACTCCTACAACTTGGGTCTCTTCAAGACCCGGATTCACTCCTTCCTATCCTCTAAAAGACCCCCCCGCACAACATCCCCAAAGATGATATAGTCCTTGAGGGAAATTATTTCTCTCAGGGCCTCCTATTTGGAGTAACTGTAATAAAAATAAATGCCTTATGACTCCTGGATGTTCAGTCAATGAAAAAGTAAATATAAATTGAGTGTACTTCGGGCACACGGACACGCCCACAACACACTTTTATCAGTGCATGTCTTCAGTGCTTCTGAATAACTTTTATTGAATGTTCCTGCTTTTTTTTTTCAGGGGCCAGTGTTTCCCGACCCGCTTAATGTGCCAGAAGACCTGAACAAACTCACTGTTGAAGGAGCCGTCTCAAGGCTTCTGTACGTCGGAGACGCCATCACTCTGACGAGGCATAAAATAGACGGGCTCGTTCCTCTCATTGGCTTCACCGGAGCACCGGTTATATATTTTGCTTTATTATCCACAATAAACATTCTCACTTAGGCCATATTAACTTATTACTACTATTATTAGAATTAGAAATCTCATCATCTTCTTCCCAATGTCAGAGACCCATCGCCTCAACAAAGCGCCTTCAGACATCCTTGTCATGTGCTACTTTGGCGGCCTCTGTCCATAGCAGGCCCAGCCTCTTATGTTGCTTCTCCCAACATTACCCGGGGTGGGCCACTAAACCCCTTCCCTCTGAAATTGCACTCAGTATTTTCAGTGGAAGTTGATGGCAATTTTAGTATGTCCAAGCCACCTCAATAGCGACTTTTCTACGAAGAGTAGCAGGGATTCGACATTAAACCCATCTGGGGTCGTGGAGCTTCTTATTTGATTCCATTTTGTAACTCCTGCCACTCCTCTCAATAATCTAATTTCGGCAGCTTGGACCGTGGAACATATTCTCGTGTTCATTATCCAGATTTAGTGATCGTATGTAAGGGTGGGGCAATACACTGATTACTTAGTCTCGATACTTACATATACATACATACATCTTCTTCCCCTTGTCCTACTCCTTGTCCTTGGTCTTTTTTTTTTTTTTTTATATGAATACCTCACAAGAGTCCCAACTGCTCCCAACCGTCTGGAGCCAGTGAGACTATGACATTACCAATTGGGGAATTTTGTGAGGCTGAAGGTATTGGGGAGGGGAAGGAGAAGGGGAAGAGGAAGGTGGGGAATACCTGGCTATTCAGATCTGTCACCAAACACGGCTAAAAGCCATTTCAAGCAACGTTTCAATTCTGAATGGTGGTCTTTCACCAGGGCGATACTGGGAGTATCTTCCACTCTGTCCTACTAAAATGGCGCCCTCGTGGCTGCCGGCTGCTTTTTATAGTCGCTCCTGGTTTATCTTGGAAATATTGGGAAGTTCTTAATTTTCCCGGTATAAAAATAGCATAAAACAACCGCAATAATTTTTAGGTTACATTTATAGGTTATAAAATTACATAATTTTAGTGCTGCCGTCTCGAGCTTAAATCAAGTGTATAATAAAAACCCAAATATTTTAAATATTTTGAGTTGAAATCTGCTTCGTTCTTCCGAATTAACGCATCGGGCATCGGTCACATCTGGCAGTCGGTCGTCACCACATGTACTAGTGAAGTATCAAAAGTGAAAAGAAACGGCTATTCGGGCTACGGTGGTTGTAAAAAATATTGTATATAAATGGGAAGTGCCCGACCAGGGGCTGCTCTGCGACCTGCGGTGGTCCGACCCCAACAAGGACACCGCCAGCTGGGGCGAGAACGAGCTTCACTTTCATTGAGATAATAATAATAATAATAATCGGATGATTTTTATAGCGCCGTTTTTGTGAAAAATCACCTCAAGGGCGCTGTACAAATATTACTTCCTATTCTTATATAATTCTTATATTACATTTATTCTACGATTTTTTTTTTTTTTTTTACTTTTATTTTCTCTTTTTGGACATGCTATCATTACACATTATTTATAGACCATATAAAGAGATCCAGTTAAATTATCAAAACTAAATACGGCTTGGTCTAAGTTTACATACATGTTAAATTGGAAAAAAAAAAGAAGCTAACTGTATTTATTCCTTACGAAATATTGCAAGACGCTAACACAAATGATGTACAAAGAATGTATTTAAGCTAAGACAATGAATTATTATCCATATATTTTTAGGATAAATAACACAGAATACTCTTAAAAGGGGTGAGCGGCGGAGGAGGATGGTGGCGGGCTTGACGGGATGGTTGGTGATGGTCTGCATGTACGCCAGGTAGCGCTTGTCGGCCGGCTTCAGGATCTGGAAGGAGCACTTCAGCGTGTCGTCCACTGACATCATTGCACCTGCATTATCGAATTCCCGCAGTAGTTGGGCGCCGAGAAGTGGGTGACCAGTTGCCTCTTGGCAAAGAACTCATACCCGTCCTCAAAGTCGTGCTTGTTGAGGAACTTGGCCACTATCTCAATGACGAAGGTGAAAGTGAAGCTCGTTCTCGCCGCAGCCGGCGGTGTCCTCGTTGGGGTCGGATCACAGCAGGTCGGAGAGCAGCCCCTAGTCAGGCACTTCCCGATTGTATACAAGATTTTTTACAACCACCGTAGCCCGAACAGCCGTTGTAAATCACTTCACTAGTACATGTGGCCTTTCGGCCGATGTGACCGATTCTCGAAGCGTTAATTCAGAAGAACGAAGCAGATTTCAACTTAAAATATTTGGGTTTTTATTATAAACTTGATTTAAGCTTGAGACGGCAGCACTAAAATTATGTAATTTTTAGAAATGTAACCTAAAAAATATTGCGGTTATTTTATGCTATTTTTACACCGGGAAAATTAAGAACTTTCCCATATTTCCAAGATTAACTAAGAGCGATTATAAAAAGCAGCCGGCAGCCCGGGGGCGCCTAGACTGACCAAGATACTGACTGAGATAGTGGCCAAGTTCCTCAACAAGCACGACTTTGACCTGATCTGTCGGGTGCATCAGGTGATAGAGGACGGGTATGAGTTCTTTGCCAAGAAGCAACTGGTTACCCACTACTCAGCGCCCAACTACTGCGGGGAATTCGATAATGCAGGAGCAATGATGTCAGTGGACGACACGCTGAAGTGTTCCTTCCAGATCCTGAAGCCGGCCGAGAAGCGCCACCTGGAGTACGTGCAGACCAACACCAACCGTCCCGTCACGCCGCCCAGGCGCGTCACCAAGACAAAGAAGATGTTGAGGGCCCAATGGATCAATCCCCCCGGCCACCATCCTCCCCCGCCGCTCCCCCCTTTTAAGAGTATTCTGTGTTATTTATATAAACAATAAATAAAAAATATGGATAATAATTCATTGTCTTAGCTTAAATACATTCATGAATATAATGGAAACAATCACTCTATCATTTGTATTAGCGTCTTGCAATATATCGTAAGGAATAAATACAGTTAGCTTCTTTTTTTTTCAATTTAATATTAAATTTAGTTTCGATAATTTAACTGCATCTTTTTATATGGTCTATAAATAATGTGTTATTTTAATGTGTAATGATAGCCTGTCCAAAAAGAGAAAATAAATGTAAAAAAAAAAAAAAATCGTAGAACAGACGTAATATAAGAATAATATAAGAATAGGAAGTAATATTTGTACAGCGCCCTTGAGGTGATTTTTCACAAAAACGGCACTATAAAAATAATCCGATTATTATTATTATTACTCGGGTCGAGGACCCATCACATCGACAAGGCGCCTCCAGGCGTCCCTGTCGTATGCTACGTTTACGGCATCCGTCCATAGTAGGTCCTGCCTCTCCTCGCACAGCCTCTGGAGTTGCTTCTCCCACCTGTGTCTGGGACGGCCCACTGGACGTCTTCCCTCTGGAATATCACTCCAAAACCCAAGCCACCTTAGTTGTATCTTTTCTATAAAGAGTAATAGTGGTTCGATGTTAAGCTCCTCCCGGATCATGGAGCTTCTCATCCCATCTGACTCCTGCAACTCCTCTCAAAAGTCTCATTTCGGCAGCTTGAACCCTAGAACGTGTATGCTCATTCAACATCCAGTCTCGATACTTAGCTTTGATTTTCTTGTCACCGGCTTGTAAAATGGATTGTTTATAAAAGATACAATGAAGCTATCAATGGTATATGCCTTTAATTATTATTGCTTCTTTTTTTCTAATTTTTATATGTTTTTCAGTGGACTTTAATGGGATACATGATTGAAGGAGGTGGCAGCAAAACAATGGCCAAATCTAAGGGATGGCTTGAGGATCATACAACCGAATCCCACAAACTATTAAAAACCTTGACGACTGTAATCATTGAATACTTATTAATGCAGGTAAGTGACTTTTTTACCACTGACGGGCGGGGTGTGAACCCTCCAGAGACCATTTGATCTGGCCCACGCGTACTTTTGTTCCGGCTTGCTATACCAATCACAGAAACAAACAACAACAAAAAATTCTCAGGGTCAAAATTCATTTGCATCTTGGACAATACGATTTTTAAAATAAAATTGATAATGACACCACAAAATAATTACATGTACATTTACTGAAGAAAATACGATTTTTAGATTTCATGGCGGGAGGGCAGTGTTGCTAAAAAAGTATAAACTCCCCAGCAACGGCATCAAAACTCCCGATATTTCAGTTATTTGTATCATGAGGAGACTAAATCATATTTCTAATTTGAAACATTAAATGAACGTCGTGACAATTTTAGTTACTTATTACATGTTGTTGTACATCGCTATTGGATAGTTGGTATTTATTCTTTCTTATTCTTTTTTTTTAAATTAACTCTGTTGTGTACGTAATAAATAAATAATTTAAAAAAATTTAAAGCCCTACAGTAGCAATAGGCAGCCCGCTCACTGGGTAGAGAAAATTATCTCCATATTTATGCACCTCTAACCACAGTTGACACAGGTAGAGGGAGAAATGTTCCCTAGTACTGTACACAAAAATTTTACACTAACTGTGGTGTCATTATTAACAAATTAATAAAAATACTTTGTAAACACCACTTTTTTAATATATAAATATCAACATGTTTCGAAAGCGAAGCTTTCCTCATCAGGACAAACAGAATATAAATTATTTTTAATTAATTGTATTTATTTAATTGTATTCTCTTTGTCCCGATGAGGAAAGCTTCGCTTTCGAAACATATTGGTATTTATATATTAAAAAAGTGGTGTTCACAAAGTATTTTTATTAATTTATAAATAATTAAACATCTGGAGAGTATCCATTTGCAAAGCATATTATATTGTTTATTCCATATATCTTTTAGTTGTTCAATAAGCATAAAGATTTCCAAAAAAAGTATTGATGCTCTGGGTAGTAGTAATACCTGCATAGTAGTACATATTATAATAATATGAGAGAACCATGGAAAGGCTTCAGGTGCAGTACAAAAATGTATACCCCATGATGTTTGGACTTCCCAGAAACTGCAGCGTCTCCTACATGTTCACCGAGTGGCAAGTTCCAGCCCTTATAAGAACCAGGGTAGCAGGAATAAGAGAAAGGATAACTCTAGAAATATCCCCATCATGGAATCCCGTCAGAGTTCCAGTTCTAATATCAAAGCACATTGGAGAAAGATATTGACCCCATAATGCGATAGACCAATGAACAACATAGAAATGCATGTTTTCTTAAATATAAATACAATATTCTCATATGTTTATGTATATGTGTTACTTTACTTTTATTACGTGTATTGCATTGTATTGTATTGTATGTTCATTTGTTTACCTTTCTCTCATGTTTTCTACTCTCTTCTTTATTTTTATTTATAATCTTGTATGTATTTATACTCTCTATGGGATATCTGGGATTGCACTAACCTTCCCACATTCCGGAATAAAGATATCATTATTATATTGTTTCGATTATTTATAATTTGGAAAGCCTTTTCTTCATCCTCCCCGTTGTGCTATATTAAATTAATTTAAATATCAAAATGTTTATACATGATTCTTTATATTTCAGGTAGAAGCCGGGGCACAACTGCTGCAGGTATTCGAATCAAGCGCTGAACATTTAACCCCTGAACAATTTGCAATCTTTTGCGTGCCTTATCTAAAAGAAATATCCACCGGAGTAAAGGAAGGAATCTTGAAGAAAGGATTAGCTCCCGTTCCTATGGTACTTGTTCATATATTTTTTCCTATTGCTACTCTTAGATTCTACTTATATTTTCCCTTCAATTATTTCAATTAAAATATATACATAGATATTTGATAATGAGGTGTGCATACCAAAAATCGACCATAATTTTTTTTATGTACATCCCAGCCTGGGATTTGGCCTCCTCCATAAATGCTCTCCACTGACTACGGTCCCTTGCCTCGGGCCATTCGCCTCCAGTTCCCGTCCTGCTCCAATCCTATGAAACAAATTGTTCAGGAGAGAAACGACACTTATGCAGTATTGTCCTTGGATGTGGGGTTACGTATTGTCAAAAAAAAAAAAACATTTTAACAAGTATGTTTTTGGCATTCTGTTGATGAACATACTCAGAGAAAATGATTAAAAATCGAATGGCATTAAAATACCACTTTTGGAAAAATTGTCACATTTGCGGTATTGGATGCCGAATGATGATATAATGTACCTATTTGGACTTCTTTATATACCTATATAATGATTCTAAAGCATGACAGAAAACAACTATGCACGGTGTGTAATTCGATCGTTGTCATTGAGTACGAACTTGCATTACTTTCTTGCGCGATGCAATCTTAAAACTCATGTCTTTTTCTCATAAAAGAAGCTTTCACGCATTTTATTATGACAGACTAAAACATTGACCTATAAAAAACAGCACAATAAAATCATAGGTTAGGTTCACTTTTCTTCAATGTTCTATTTTGTCATAGATCCGTACTACACTATGAACGCTATCGGTTAATCTTGTCATAATTCTGCATTTTAATTTTTAGACGGTATTTGCGAAAGGCGGCGGACACTCCCTGAAATTACAGGCGGGATTGGGATATGAAGTTATCGGGATTGACTGGACCGTTGACCCGGAGAAGGCCAGAGAAGATGTCGGGAACCTGGTCACCCTACAGGGAAACTTGGACCCTCAAGATTTATACAAAGAACAGGTAAATAATATTTATGTATCTTAGAGTTTTATTGGATTGAAAATGAACACCTATACTTAATGTATTTAGATTTACACTAACCTCTGGTGCATTGATATATATGATGAAATTCCTTCAGATCTAGGGAAAAATATGAATAATTTTCGAAAAAAACCAGCATAGGATTTATAGATGAGGAAATTTTTTTCTGTTTTTTTTAATCTCCGATTTAACTCCCAATTAGGAAAGCCATGAACCGCCACTGCTATTGAGTAGGTGTACTGACAATCCAACCCGACTTATAACATTCCCGAGTATACTGAAATGCCCACCCTAAGTCATTAAATTTAACCCTAAAATAACCTGTGTATATTTTTAGGACGAAATTCGAGAACTAACAACGACCATGGTGCGGAAATTCGGAAAGCTGCGTTACATTGCTAATTTAGGCCACGGCATAACTCCAGCAACTCCCATTGACAGCATGCACACCTTTACTGAAGCTGTTCATGAAGCCCTTTGACTTAACTTCACCTGGTTCTGTTAAAAATAATTCAAATTAATCATTATTGATCTGAAGGCTTCCGAAAACAGTTGGGCCGTTGTACCCATCCTTTCTCTAGCCGATTTCTTTCACTCTGTTGACAATTTATCATACTAATCCTTCGGTTAGCAAATTTTAATCCTGCTGTTTGGATTGCTTAACCATTTCCTTACGGTGCTAGAAAATTCTGTATGCTCCGGTGCTGTACACTCAGTATGCATACATTCAGAGTTTTCGAATTTTATCATTAACGCCTTTTACATAGTATAACTTAAAGTATAAGACATAACCATAATATGAAAAATGTGTTAGCAATAAAGAGCCCTTAGGAGTGTGTAAAACAACAAAAGATAGAAATATAGAAGTTAAGAACATGTGTAAATAACAAAGCAAAAATGAGACCCTGTGATGGAAGGACACCTAAAATATGAACTCTGTGGTCAGTATATTTACAAAGATATTTAAATTAGTGTCAACTCATTTTGCTTGGAAGTTTTATTTACTATGTACTTTTGCTATTTTTGATTTGATAACCGGTAGCGAATTTAATAAATCAAAAATAGCAAAAGTACATAGTAAATAAAACTTCCAAACTGTAATACATAGTAAATAAAACTTACAAACTGTAATGCTTTTTCCATTATTTTTTCTTTTTAATTTTTTTTTTCAACTTATGTACATTGATCACAACATGCATGCACCTAAATATAATAATTTTGTCCTACATTTGTATGATGATTGTAATTTATTGTTGTATTATATTATATTGTTGAAATAAACTCCTGCTGACAAGCTACTTGCAGTGGCTTAGCGGGTATAGGTTCCCACTGTATATAATTAATATTATACAATAAAAAAAAAAACAAAATGTCTATATAGTGCATGCTGAAAAAATACAAAAAATAGAGTCAACTCAGTGAACAGCACCAGAAAAGAAAGGTTTCCTTGGGCACCTGAATCATCGTAACTTAAGTAGAGTTGCGCGTTGGGAAGAGGATAATTGTGCATTTAGCATGGTTTAGACAAAATTTCGGGTCATCAATTGCTAAACATTTTTGGGAACAACGGCAGTTATTGATGTAACAAAAACTTCAGTTTAGGTTATTTAGGGCTTATCATTGTTAATGTTTCTTTGTTGTTATATTGTTTGTTAATAAATCATTTGATATAATATCAGTCTTGTTAGTTATTGACTCAACATCTATCTAATAGTATTATTGTCTTTCCATACTATGTAAACCCAATCATCATCGCCGTAGATGCGAATAGTAGAAATGGTAAATTTCCCTCATAACCAAAAGAGATTGCAATTCAATTCGTACCACGATGAACATACTATGTTCTTTTCACGTTTGTATCAAAACTGTTTTGTTTTAGGAGCATGACGGTGCGCAATGTCAAAACATTGCAATTTTTTTTTCATTCATGATTATGGGCCTTGCTGCGCGATGCTTCGCTGAAATTGCTACCTCCTTTTTGATGCGTGTGTCAAAACTGAACTCGCCGTATTGTTCGGACCACAAGCGCCAGCGCTTTTTAAACATTGGGACATTTTTAATAATTATAATAATTTATAAACAATTACAGTGCCTACAGTTCTTTTTTTCAATAAGACGAAAATATTGAAGGAACCAAAAAAATGTTTCATGCCTTTGGATAAATAAAAAAGCATTCACATGATATGATATGCAAATATACATACATTTCTTTAATATCTTACCAGGTTGAGACGGGTGATAGACAACCATTTTATTTATTTATTTTTTATTTTTTTTCTTTTAATTTAATGTAAATCAAATTTAATAATGTTATTATTAAGTACTGCAAGTATTTTTAGTTGTTATTATTGTGACAGCTGTTGAAAATGGCCTTAAACGGCGAAAAAGCTGTCACAATAATAAGTAAAAATACTTGCAGAACTTAATAATAACATTATTAAATTTGATTTACATTAAATTTAAAAAAAAATTAAATGGAGTTCTACGAATTAAACACAAAAACAATTAATAGATAGATAACCAGTTCCTCCAGAGTGGTGTGGCCAGTAGAGACTTAAAAAAGGTAAAATAATAATATTTACAATAAAAAACACATAAATTTGTTGTAGACCACTTTTATTTTATTAACACTCTACCGGTTTCGGAAGCACCCTTCCTTCGTCAGGAGAATATTATAACTTTTTTTTATATATGAATGTCGAGTCCCAACCGTCTGGAGCCAGTGAGACTATGGCATTCCCAATTGGAGAATGTTGTGAAGCTGAAGGTATTGGGGAGGGGAAGGAGAAGGGGAAGAGGGATGTCGGTAAATACCTGGCTATTCAGATCTGGTCACCAAACACGGCTAAAAGCCATTTCAAGCAATGTTCAAATTCTGAATGGTAGTCTTTCACCAGGGCGATACTGAGAGTATCTTCCACTCTGGAACGTGCGCAAATATATTATATATTATTTTTAAATGAATTAATTGTGAAATAACACAAATTAATTAAATAAAATTTACTTGCACACGCCGGAATTTGAACCCGTGACCTTCGGATTCGTAGTCGAGAGCCTTACCCCTCAACCGTGGAGGCCGTCAATAAGTAACTTATTTATTTATTTATTTGAGTTTTTAATCCAGCAGGATATTATGATATAGAATATTATTAAGCAAATGGGCAGGGGTAATTGTGGGATTTCCGGGAAGAACAGAGCGGTTTATTGGAAAAATATTGAGAATGGGACTAAAAGATAAGTTCATTTGGTTATTCAAAATACTAGCATTATTATTCAGGGATTTCCTAATTTCGAGTGCTTCTAAGTTATCCAATTTGTTTGCTTTATTGTTATGGTGAAGAATTTTAACCCCCGTGTCCTTGTTAAAAGTGTGATCTTTGGTAATTAAATGATTAGCAAATTCTGAGAAGTTATTATTATTTAAGCATCTTAAATGTTCTGTGACTCTAATATTTTTATTTCTAGTTGTTTTACCTATGTAGAACGATGGACAATCATTACAACATAGTTGGTAAATGCCTGAGTGGCTTAATTTATGTTCTCTATCTTTAGTGTTTTTTTAGTAATTTACCTAAATTGTTATCAGTGTAGAACGCGGGTTTAATGTGGGAAGGAAATTTTTTGTAAAAAGTAGTCTACAACAAATTTATGTGTTTTTTATTGTAAATTATAGCGAGCCACAAAGTTAATGCTTTTTACGAATATATGTATAATAATATTTCCTAAGTGTTTCTACTACCGTGGTACAAGAACCGATGAAAGCAAGAAAACACTCTTCAAGGACCTCGGGTGGGGGTTTGTAATGAAACAATTCATTTATGATAAATGACAACTGCTTCTCTCTCTGGGATACTACCCACCTCCTCTTTTAAGATACTACTTGCTACTAGACTCTTGTATCCCTGGTATCTCTCCTAAATGCTACTGGTGAACCTTCCTGGTTCCGTTCTTAATTGTTACTCCCCTCCAAAGCAGTTGTCGCGCTACTCTAATTCTAAGACAAAGAACATACATATTCAAATATTAAAAATTAAAGTGCCTTATTAATTACATGTTAATAGTTAACACGTTGTAATATGCCAGCAATTTATTAGCCACAAAGTTTATTTTTTTCTTATGGTAACCCTGCATTCAAATGTCAACCGGCCGACTTTCTGTTATCCACAGAACAGGAGAATCATTCACTTTTCTGCTCCCTGCTGATCCGGTCGTGTTGTCAAACTGGCTAGTAACTTGTAGATTTGCATATTGCATCACTTCTAGTCTTTTGATATTCCTTCTGATCTTTGTACGCGTGAGAAATAAATCTAACAAATAGTGAACCTTCTTTCATTTAATATCTCCGCGACAATCATTAACGTAAGCGCTCTGGTGAGTATTGGTAAGTATCACAATACACTACATACCGCCGAACACATCTAAGACCGATCACCAACGTTAAATTGGTGACCCCGACAAAAACGAATAATTCATAACGACCGGATCGCAGGAGTAGGATGGTGAATCCTGAGGTTACTTTCCCTGGTAAGTACATTTTTCCTTAATTAATAAATAACTGTGCATAAGAATATTTAGAATTTTTTTTTTTTTGAAAAAACCTCAGTAATTTTAATAAAATACCTCGTGAAATAATCACGTGCAATTGGTAAATGCTATGATGTCGAATAATAAAGTAATCCATGATTAACCTTGCAATCCGCAAATATGCCTAGATTTGTATTGAAAAATAAGAATTTATTATTACTCAGAATTGGTTTTATCACATTATTTGTCACGTTCCTAAAGGAATAAACTTAAATTCTATCCATCATCAGCTCTAACATCTTACAGGCGCTAAGAATAAAAACATATCTTTACAATGCCTAAAATTTCATGTATTAATGAAAATAGTGACACAATTAATATTATTCCTCAATTCATGATTGCAATAAAAACTAATCTCTTTGTTACAATCTATTCCAGCGATATACAAAAGAAGAATCGTCGATTCAAGCGGCGGAACTATCGTCGGATCTGACCCAAAACATTCAAGGAAAGGCGAATCAGACCCGATCCCACAGCTGAGACGAGATGATTGCCTTCTAACACGTAAATGTTAAAAAAAGTAAAAATTTTTAATTAATAACTTCATAGTGAAAATCAAGGTTTCATTATTTTTTTTTTAGAGTATTATTTACAAAATAATGTTACAATTTATTTTGTTTCAAAAGTGTTACAATTCAAAGGTGTTCCGTAAAAGCATACAATGCAACGCAAATAATGTTACAATTATTTTGTTCAACAACAATTTTCCAAAAATTTTCAAATAATTTTAGAATCCATTTGTTTGAACATTAGTTTCTTTCAAACTTTTCATTATTTTCTATGAAAAGATTTTAACCATTTTACATTTCTTACAACCTTTTGAGATTTTAAATTTTTAAAGTGATATATGGATTACAGATTTTAAAATGCAATTATTCTAACATACATCCTAACCTTGACAAATTTACACATTATCTTGCCATATTTGCCATACTTTTTGCCATATTTAATGCATAAAACTCTGACGGAATTATGTAATGACCACTCGTGAAGAAAAACCCAACGAAGAATCAAGTACAACAAATCTCATCGTAATTCCAAAAGAAGACATCGGCAAATTGAAGATGGAAGAACACAATGCACCGACGTCAGACGTTCAGCAGGTTTCTGTACGTTTACCACCCTGTTGGCGGTCCAACATCACTCTTTGGTTCGCTCAGGCGGAGGCTCAGTTCGTTAATTCACGGATAAAGGAAGATTTTACTAAATACAACATCATAATTGCTGCACTCGACCAAGATACCCTACAGTGCGTTAGTGACATCGTATCCTCCCGTACAAGAAAAATACGTACGTATCAAAACGGCACTCATCGAACGACTACAGGACTCGGAAGAAAAACGCCTTACTCGACTCCTCACTGGCATCCAGTTAGAAGACAGGAAACCAACAGGTCTACTCCGACATATGATGGAGTTGGCTGGACCGTCTTTAGCAAAGAGTGCAATCGTAAAAACATTATGGCTGCAGCGACTTCCGCAACATATCCAAGCGATCCTATCCGCGCTGCCAGACAACGACCTCAATCAACTTGCTTCTGCGGCAGAGAAAATAGTCGACGTCTATAATTCGAACGAATGTGCTGCAGTCGAAAGAAACGAAAGGCCAGGATCCTCAAGACAGGAAGACAACTCGGTACTGCTGGACCTTCAAAAACAAGTACTCCAGCTCACCTTGGAATTGAAGCAACTGAAGGCATCGCAGGTCAATCCACAACCTGATTTCCACAGACGGGGTAGGCAGAATTTTCAAAATCATCATTATCAATCCCCATCAAGACAAAATCCACCCAGACGTTCAAGATCAGGATCACAGGGGAGATCTCCGAACAGAAATCCCAATGGATATTGCCATTGGCATAATAAATTTGGAAAAAAAGCATACAGATGCTGCGAACCGTGCTCCTTTCCCAAAAAATGCACACGGAAACGACGGAAGAATCCCACAGTAGGGACATGTGAGATTCCTACAAACACTTGTCGTCTCTTTATATTTGACTGTGAAACGCGTCAAAAATTTCTTGTAGACACCGGCGCTGATGTATCCGTCATTCCTAGACATTCCATCCAGAACAGGAAGTTTGTCACTTCTGATAACTGCCCAACTACTTTATACAGCGCAAACGGTACTAAAATCAAAACTTACGGCACAAAAATTCTAGATTTGAACTTTGGCCTACGCAGAACCATGAAGTGGAGATTTATAGTTGCAGATGTATCAAGAGCTATACTCGGAGCCGATTTTCTGCACAACTTCAATCTTACAGTTAATCTAAAAAAGGCTGTAATATCAGACCAGTCCACCGGATTATACATCAACGGCACGACGTACAAAGGAATATCCACGGGAATCTCAACGATTTCAAATACTTCGAAGTACCGGGATATTCTTAACAAGTATCCAAGTCTGACGCGCCCGACCATGAAGACTAACGAAACCAAGAAACATACGGTGACTCATTTTATCGAAACCAGAGGCCCTCCTGTGACTGAACGTGCACGCAGGTTGGCACCAGCCCTACTAGAAGCAGCCAAACGTGAATTTAAATTTTTAATCGAACAAGGTATATGCAGACCTTCCAAGAGTAACTGGGCCAGTCCATTGCACATGGTGAAGAAACCCAATGGAGAATGGCGCCCTTGTGGGGACTATAGACGCCTAAACGCGAAAACAATACCGGACAAATATCCAATTCCCCAGCTCCACGACTTTGCCCACAAACTATCTAAGGCAAAGATTTTTTCAACTATAGACTTGGCGCGGGCGTACCACCAGATACCCGTAGAACCAGATGATATTCCAAAAACGGCCATCATCACACCGTTTGGATTGTATGAATTTACGTCTATGCAATTTGGTTTATCCAACGCAGCACAAAGTTTCCAGCGTTTTATGCACGCTATCACCAGAGATCTAGATTTTTGCTTTGTGTACCTGGATGACATATTGATCGCTTCAGCAAATGAAGAAGAACACCAGAGGCATTTAAACACATTGTTAAAACGTCTAGCTGACAACGGACTAGTTATTAACATGCAAAAATGTAAATTTGGTGAAACTACTGTGAACTTTCTGGGACATACTATTAATCAAACGGGCATGACTCCCATCAAAGAAAAAGTTAAAGCTATCACAGAATTTCCGCTACCTAAAACTGCGAAAGGTCTACGTCGCTTTTTAGGTATGTTAAACTACTACCGAAAGTTCCTACCTAAAGCTATCGAAACTCAAGCTAAGTTGTTCGATTGCATCGCTGGATACAAGAAAAACGATAAGAGAACACTTACATGGAACGTTGAATTAACGATGGCTTTCAATGACTGTAAAAATCACCTAGCTAATGCCGCGCTGCTAGCTCACCCGAAGTCCGACGCGAAGATCGCTATAATGGTAGACGCTAGTGACATAGCAATTGGAGCGTCTTTACAACAGTCCAACGGCGACACATGGGAACCACTTGGATTTTTTTCTAAAAAATTCACACCAGCTCAGCGGAATTACAGTACATTCGACCGCGAACTAACAGGCGTATATGAAGCCGTGAAGTACTTCCGCAACAACGTCGAAGGACGTAATTTTATATTGTACACGGATCACAAGCCAATCACCTTTGCCTTTAGCAAGAAACGAGCCTCTAGCTCTCCACGTCAAGAAAGACAGTTGGATTACATTGCACAGTTTTCAACTCATATTAGGCACATCTCTGGACTCCAAAATATAGTAGCTGACACCCTATCTCGCATTGAAGAGATAAACTGTCCTACTACAATTGACTATGGGAAGATGGCAGAAGCGCAGTGTCAAAACGACGAATGTATTAAGGCAAAAGATGACACCGGCCTCTCCCTGCGTCAAATGGTGATACCCGGCACTGACAGATCACTATGGTGTGACATATCAACTGGCCATGTCAGACCTTTTGTTCCAGCTTCCATGCGAACAGAGGTAATTAAAAGTGTTCACAATGTCTGTCACCCAGGCATTCAAGGGACAACGAAGACAATAAAGTTGAGGTTTGTTTGGCCCAACATGGCGAAAGATATAAAAAAACTTCGTAAAACAATGTATCCCTTGCCAGAAAGCGAAAGTCACACAACATACAGCAGCTCCACTATCGACATACGTTTTACCAGAAGACCGCTTCCGCAATCTTCATATTGATTTAGTTGGCCCTCTTACAGCATGCAACGGTTACCAATACCTGTTGACGATGATCGACAGATTCACCCGCTGGCCTGAAGCTGTACCATTAAAGGACATGTCTGCTGAAACAGTAGCAACCGCACTGATGAACCACTGGATAACTCGTCACGGTACCCCGGAGACGATTACTACAGACCAGGGACGCCAGTTCGAGAGCTTCTTATTTAAGAAGCTAACAGATAAATTTGGGATCAAACATACAAGAACCACCGCTTATCACCCACAGGCCAATGGCTTAATAGAGAGATGGCATCGTACTCTGAAAGCCTCTCTTATGGCAAGCGGCGAGCCGAACTGGTTGGAAAATCTCCCACTAATTCTGCTCGGATTGAGATCCACAGTTCGTGAAGACCTAAAATGTTCCCCTGCTGAACTCACGTACGGTAGAACATTGAGACTGCCTAGCGATTTCTTCACCGAAACGCCTAGAGAAGATCCTGATACATACGTCGGTCGCTTGCAGAGGAAATTTGAAAATATAAAGCCAACACCTGCCAGCGCTCATGGATCAAGAAAGTGCTTTGTGCATTAAGACTTAGCTCAAACTACCCACGTCTTTCTCAGAACAGACGGTGGAAGAAAACCCCTTCAAAACCCTTATGAAGGCCCCTACAAGGTAGAAGAACGCGATGAGAAGACATTCGTCATCAGCATAAAATGAAAGCCTAAACGTGTCTCCATAGACCGACTGAAACCTGCTTTCATACCTGTAGAAGACAACGTGCCAGCTTACGCATCTGTCCAGGAACCACTCCCAGAAATCAAGAGAACAAGATCTGGTCGCAGAGTACATTTTCCCGACAGATACCTGTCGTAATGCAATTAAATTGGCAAATTAAATTAATTATTTTCTTTCTACAAAAAAACCATATTAATCTCAAAGAGGTTACAAGAAATTTAAAAAAATAATGCCTAAATATCATATTCAAGACATAGCTAACCATGTATATTTTTTAAAATTACTGATACTAAAGTCTACAATTTTTGTATAAATTTTGAACTCTAGTACTGTTGTATACAATTTTTTTTTCTCAAAACATAGCGCAGAAACACTATGTA